>CATKHJ010584953.1:0-13428 GCA_949750685.1 Vernicia montana | reverse complement strand
GAGAGTTCATGTCCCTTTTTAGAGAGATGAACAAGCGTTCACCATAGATGAACGAGCATTCACCATAGATGAATGAGCGTTCAAGCTCCTTCCAGATTCTTTACTGTTCACACAGAAAGGTATTGAACGTGCGTTCACTCTTCTGAACGAGCGTTCAAGCTTCCTTGAACAAGCGTTCACTCCATTGAACGTGCATTCAAGTCCCAAATTAAAAAAATACACTGTTCACACAGAAGCAATTTGAACGAGCGTTCAAGTCTGAAACAGCCTAAAACTCATCCTTTCTTACTTCCAATTCCATAACTAACTTCCAATTTTATTCCAACACATCAAACAATCCTCAAACTGTCTCATAAGGTTGTAAGCCTATTCTATAAGCATCATTCAATCACAAATAACATATTCATGGTTCAATTATCAACAATGGAACTCAAAACAATCAATATAATCTTCTCAAACTTGTATCATTAGTATTTATTAATCCAAATCATCCATCAGTAGAACAAACATCAATCATACTCAAGAATCACCAATCTTGGAAGCCAAAGTCCATTTATCTCTTAATACTTGCATTCATCAATCTAAAACTATCACAACATAACTTCATCGTCATGAAACACTTAGGAACCATTATCCATAAGAAAATACATATCCTTAGCATACTCATCAAACAAGATAAACATTCTTAACCTTGAATACTCATGAAATCATATAATGCTACGCTATAGCCAAGCAATTCAATACATTCCATTCAAACCACATTCTTGAAATCACTTCCTTCCATTCTAATATCCACAATACTCATTCCATTCATCCTCAATTAGATCATATCATCTAAGACAATCATTCAACTATGTACTTCATGAAACTTAAGCAAACAAACCAACATGAGATTTCTAAAAAAAAAAAAATCAAGCTCAAATTCTCATCCTTACAGCATATCTTATGATATTAGAACCATCAAGAACTTGGGGTATTACAAAAGTGATGGGAAGTTCAACAATTAAACATCATAAGAATAACAATTTGCAACATGGGTATATCAATAACGTTTAATAATGCCTACAACAAATGGCATCATAACATAACAACTTTAATAGAACATTAACATATATTCATCATAGCGGAATATAAATGGGCGGGACGAAACCACCATCCCCATAAGCATCCAAACATCATTAAGGCAGTAACTTCTCCCTTTTTATGCATATCTGGCCGGATATATGCCTAGAGTATTTAGTTCTCCCTAGGTAGAACACTTACGTATTAAACTCTATCAGTGGAGTCACCGGTGCACATGGTCTAATGGTTCTTATCCCCCATTAGTAAGGCGTTCTATTATCATAGGTTCATCTTGGTTAAGGCTTAGTAGATACATTATCAATAAACATTAGCCCAAATGGCCATCATTAATCAAAGGTTTCATTAATTCAACATAATAGTTCAAGTTGCTATTTAAGACTAATAGCAATTTCATTCATATATGAAAATGAAGAAAATTCAATTTCAGTCTATGGCATTTTAGGATTCAATGAGAATAACATTCATGAAAGGTAGTTCATATGCATAATATATTTCATAACTCACTTCTATATCAAAATGTCCCAATCTAAGCTCAAACTCTCTAACTTGGATAAGAATCCTTCAACCTTTGGCCTACATAAACATGACCAGCATTACAATCATTCTAGAGTCTATGAACTCTAATTCTAAGGATGAATTCTTCAATTCATAACTTAGAAATAAATATTGAACTTATTCTTCAAGAACAATTTCTAGGGTTTAACCAAAATCACCCAATCAACTTATCAAAAGTAATAAACCTCATAAATAACTTATTTCTAACTCAAGAAAGATGCTAAAACAAACTAATAATATAACCCATAAAGAAAAATGAAAGATTTGACATTTACCTTGAAATATCTCTGTCAAACAAATCCTTCAAATCAAGAAGAAATCTTCATAATCCTTGTATATCATTGGATTCCTTGAGTTAAATTAATGTACTTTGGTATACAATGAGCATTAATGAGGCTTGGTGGGGGTTTTGGGTAAGGGGAAACTAAAATGATCAAGTTAGGTTTAATTTCACATTTTGGGGCCGCTGCTGTCTTTTAATAATCCCCGACTTTGAACATGCGTTCATCTATTTGAACGAGCGTTCACTCATTTGAATGTGCATTCATCTTCAATCCAAAAATATACACTGTTCACATAGAGGACTTTTGAACGAAGGTTCACCATTGTGAACAAGCGTTCAACCTTATTGAACGAGCGTTCATATCTTTGAAGGGGCGTTCATCCAATTCCTAAAATTATTACTGTTCACACAGAGGCGATTTGAACGAGCATTCAAACCTGTAACAGCCTAATACTTAATCATTTTTTACTCCAAAACACTACAAACTCATACCAACATAATTAAACAATGCTTAACACACTAGATACAAACATATCTCATCCTAAGAGTTCCATACCATCACAAATACAACATCTAAAGATTCAATTCATCAACATCATCAAAGGAATGTAGACATACATATATTTACATATCATCATTGTATGTACATAACTTAACTTAATCATTCCTTTAAAAATCATAACACACAACAAATCTTGAGTGTTACATTCTCCCCCCTTAATGAAATTCGTCCTCGAATTTTTCAAGAAACTCATCATTTAAGGAAGAAACAAATGTGGATACTTGACTTGCATACTCTCTTCACTTTTCCAAGTATATTCTTCCATAGATTGACTTTGCTATAAGACTTTCACCATGAAAATATCCTTATTCCGAAGCTTTTAAACCATTTTATCAATAATAGCTATTGGAACTTCTTCATAAGTCAAATATTGCCTTAAGTCCAATGGTTGAGCTTGCAACACGTGAGATGGATCAGAAACATACTTGCGAAGCATGGATATGTGAAACACTGGATGAACACTATCCAATTTCGGTGGTAAAGCCAATCGATATGAAACTTCCCCAACACAATCTAAAATCTCAAATGGGCCAATGAATCTTGGTGACAATTTACTCTTTTTCCCAAATCTCATAACACCCTTCATTAGTGAAATCTTCAAGAATACTTGATCACTAATAGCAAACTGAAGGTCTCTTCTCTTAGGATCAGTGTAGCTCTTTTGGCGACTGAAGGCCATTATCAACCTTTCCTTAATAAGAGGTATCTTCTCAGAAGTGTATCAGATAAAGTCAGGTTCTTTAATGAACTTCTCAACCGCTTCATCCCAACAAATCGGTGACCTACACTTCCTTCTATATAAAGCTTCATATGGTGCCATTTTGATGGTATTGTTATAACTATTATTGTAGGCAAATTCGATCAATGGCAAGTGCTTGTTCCAATTCCCTCCAAAGTCTAAAATGCACATTCTCAACATGTCCTCTATAGTTTGGATAGTTCTCTCCAATTGTCCATCTGTTTGAGGATGAAAAGCCGTGCTAAAATTCAATTGAGTCCCCAATGATTCTTGTAACTTTTGCCAAAATCTCGATGTGAATTTTGTTCCTTTATCTGAAATGATAGAAATCGGAACACCATGAAGCTTAACTATCTCATCAACATACAGTTAGGCATATTGTGAAGCTGAATAGATAGTCTTTACCTGTAAAAAGTGAGCCGATTTAGTCAAACGGTGCACAACTACCCATATAGAATCATGACCACTTGAAATTCTTGCAATCCAACCACAAAATCCATGGTAATTCTTTCCATTTCCATTCCGGCAATGGTAACTGCTGCATCAATCCTGAAGGCTTTTGGTACTCAAATTTAACTTGTTGGCATGTCAAACACTTAGCCACAAACTCCGCTACATTTCTTTTTATACCACTCCACCAATAGGAACCCTTCACATCATGATACATCTTTATTGTACCTGGATGCAAATTATACTTAGCAAAATGAGCCTCTCTCATTATCTGTTTCCGTAGATCATCAACTGCAGGAATACATAATCGAGTGCCACATCTCAACATTCCATCCACAACAGAAAATCCAGGAGCTTTGCCTTATGCCACATCATTCCTCAACTTCATTAATTGAGGATCCTTGTCTTGAGAAACTTTAATATGATCGATTAAAAGTGGTTTGACTTGAAAATGAGCCAAAAGCACTTTAGAATCAGTCATCTCAAACCGAACACCTATGTCATACAAGCTCTTCATTTCCCTTATTAAAGATTTCCTTTGCACTTGTATGTGAGCCAAGCTTCCCAATGATTTTCGACTCAAAGCATCCACTACCACATTAGCCTTGCTCAGATGGTATAAAATGTCACAATCATAGTCTTTAAGCAATTCTATCCATCTTCTTTGCCTGAGGTTCAAATCTTTTTTATCAAAGATATACTTCAAACTCTTGTGATCTATATAAATCTCACATTTTTCACCATAGAGATAGTGTCGCCAAATCTTCAAAGCAAACACTATAGCTGCCATCTCCAAATCATGGGTCAAGTAGTTCATTTCATGCCTTCTCAACTGTCTAGAGGCATAAGCTATCACTTTTCCATGTTGCATCAAGACACAACAAAGTCCCACTCTTGATGCATCACAATACACTGCGTAACCTCCTTCACCCGAAGGTAAAGACAAAACCGGAGCAGTCGTGAGACAAGTCTTGAGCCTTTGGAAGCTTTCTTTATAATCATCAGACCATTGATACTTCATTTTCTTTTGAGTAAGCTTGGTCAGAGGAGTTGCTATTTTGGAGAAATCCTGAACAAATCTTCGATAGTACCTTACTAAGCCTAAGAAACTCCTAACTTCTGTCACATTAGTAGGACTAAGACAATCAAGAATCACCTCTACCTTCTTTGGGTCCACTTTTAATCCTTCTTCATTAATTACATGTCCCAAAAAGCACACACTCTTCAGCCAAAATTCACATTTGGAGAGCTTTGCATATAATTGATGCTTCCTCAAAGTTTGCAATACAATGCGAAGATGCTCTTCGTGTTCTTCTTGGCTCTTCGAATACACCAAGATGTCATCAATAAATACTCTGACAAACTTGTCCAAGAATGGCTTGAAGACTCGATTCATCAAATCCATAAAAGCAGCTGGTG
The DNA here is from genome assembly GCA_949750685.1 of Vernicia montana. Lineage (NCBI taxonomy): Eukaryota > Viridiplantae > Streptophyta > Magnoliopsida > Malpighiales > Euphorbiaceae > Vernicia > Vernicia montana. The sequence continues at coordinate 8,337 of CATKHJ010584953.1, read as the reverse complement.
CATTCGTTAACCCAAATGGTAACATTAAGAATTCATAGTGTCCATATCTGGTTTGAAATGCTGTCTTACTCACATCTTCTTTTCGAATTCTCAATTAGTGGTAACCCGATCTCAAGTCTATCTTTGAGAAGTGGCTAGCACCTTGCAACTGATCGAACAAGTCATCAATCCGAGGAAGTGGGTATTTATTCTGAACGGTAACCTTGTTGAGTTGTCTATAATCGATGCATAATCGCATAAACCCGTCCTTCTTCTTCAAAAACAATACCGGTGCACCCTATGATGAACTACTCGGCCAAATGAACCTTTTGTCCAACATATCTTGCAATTGCATCTTCAAATTTGCCGGTGCCATGCAATAAGGTGGCATAGAAATCGGATTAATTCCCAGTAATACTTCAATATTAAATTCAATCTCCCTCTCAGGTGGAAAACCTGGCAACTCTTCTGGAAACACATCTGGAAATTCATTCACAATTGAAATCTATTCCATACCCTTCACTTCTATATCCAGATCTCTCACATGAGCCAAATACCCTTGGCAACCCTTCCTTAGAAGTCTCCTTGCACCAATAGCAGAGATCAAATTATAAGGAGCTTCGCTTCTTTCCCCTTGAAATACAAACTCCTCACGCAAAGGTGGTCTAAACACAATCTTCTTATTGAAGCAATCGATAGTGGCATAAATTTTAGCCAACCAATCCATGCCTAATATCACATCAAATTCTAACACAGGTAACTTAATCAAGTCCACTTTTAACTCCCTACTAGCTATCCTAACCATACAAGAAGGAAACACATTTCTTACTTCAATTTCTTCCTCTAAAGGAGTAAAAATAATTAATAGATTCTCAAGCAATTCACATAACATATGTAGTTTCTTAGCAAAGCAAGAAGAAACAAAGGAGTGGGTTGCACCAGAATCAAATAATATCCTTGCATCAACATCTTGTATAGAAATGATACCTGTGACAATTGTGTTAGAGGCCTGTGCCTCATGCTGTGCTAGAGCAAACACTCTTCCTCTACCTCTTCCCAAAGGAACTTGCCCCGAAGCTTGTACAAAAGTCTGTCCTGTACCTCTATCAGCATCCATACCTCTAGCACCATATCCTCTACCTGCTGGTGCTCCACTACTGCCAGCTCTATCCATCTGTACTATGGATTGTGAAGCCTGGGGTTTTACTGCTGAATTTCATGGACAATCCTTCAGATAATGCCCTGACTGTCCACAACCGAAGCCCACACCAGTCCCTGTATAGCATTGGCCTTTATGTGGTTTCCCACATGTCGGGCATAGAGAAATAAGAGTCCTGGATGGTGCATAATTTGCAGCACTGAAGCTCTCCTGATAAGATAGTCTAGTGGGAGTCTGTCCCAACTGAGATCTTCCTTGCTGACTCCTAGGATTACCAGAAGATTGCTGGGTTACATCCACGCTCTTTACACCTCCATCCCCTTTACTTAGCCTAGAGGAAATCTCAACTCTAACCTTCTTCTTCTGTTCCCTAGCTGCTTTCACTTCCATCTCTCGGTTCTCAATGATTCTTGCCTTGTCTACCAATTCTGAATAGGAATCAAACTTAAGAGCAGCTAATACTTTGAACAATGTTGACACTAAACCCTTTCTGAACCGCTGAATCTGAGAAGTCTCATCAGGTATAAGGGCTAGAGCGATCTTACCCAATCGTTGAAATTTCTTATCATACTCCGATACTGACATTTTAGGAGTCTGTTCCAACCTCTTAAACTCCTTAGCTCTTGCGTCTCTTACGCTTTCTGGAAGAAACTCATTAATAAGCATTTCTTTAAATCTCTCCCAACTCATCTCTTCATTGTCCCGAAGCAAACCGACAATGCTTCTCCTAAACCAATCCTTGGCATCCCCTTTCATAAGATACCCAACAAATTCAATTGCCCTTCTATCCGGGACCCTTAGAATCTGGACCCTATCATCCATATCCTCAGTAAAATCAGTAGGGTCAACTTCACCTCTATATTCTGGAGGTTTCAGCTTCAAGAACTTCTCATATGTGACCTTTTCCACTTGAGGTGCAATCGGTGGCAGAGGAGGAGCCACAGGAGGAATAACAAAAGCAGCAGGAGGATCAGGTTGCTGTCTCTGTTGGGTGACCAACTCAAGTAACATCTCATAGTTCCTCTGAAGTTGATCCAATCTCTGTGCAACTGTCACTGCATCAACTTGAGGTGCAGGAGGATCAACATTCTCTCCCGCTCTACTAACTGAACCCTCTACATCATCTCAGTCGACCCTTCTAGGATGACCTTGTCCTCTACCTCGGCCACGAACAAGCCTAGGAGGCATCTTAACACTGATACGAAGAAAAACAAGAGGTTTAGACTCATAACATGATGATGTTCGCTGATCTGACTTAACGAAGACATAACAATGACGGAATAAAATCCTATGCTTTCTAGTTTTCCTATTCATGCTTATCCTTAACTCATAACACTTATACTAAAATTTACACTATCAAACCTCTGCTCTGATACCACTTTGTCACACCCTAACTTCCATGGTGTGACGGTCCTAGGGCGTGGGTAGGTTTAAGACCACCAAGCACCCGTAGAACCATCTAAACATTAACCTGGATCATCAACTATATAATCATACATATACTTAAAAGGATCATTACATATCATTATCCATCACTAATACTTAAATAATCCATCATCATTCAATACATAATCATTCTATTATGCTTACACCTTAACATTTTCCTATGGAGCACTATAGAATGATTGTTAGGCTATAATATTCAATAATATAAGAATTCAAAATAATACATCAATGTAGCTTCTTGTGAGAAAGATGTCAAGAAGCTCTATCACCAATCACTCTATCCTCCTCAACTCTAGCACCTAAAATCCACAATTAAAGAGGAATAAGCCTGCAACTTAATGAAATTATGAAATACATTATACCTGTGGGTTCTCAAAAGAAAGTGATGGGAAGTTCAACAATTGAACATCATAAGAATAACAATTTGCAACATGGGTATATCAATAACGTTTAATAATGCCTACAACAAATGGCATCATAACATAACAACTTTAATAGAATAATAACATACATTCATCATAGTGGAATACAAATGGGCGGGACGAAACCACCATCCCCATAAGCATCCAAACATCATTAGGGTAGTAACTTCTCCCTTTTTATGCATATCTGGTTGAATATACACCTAGAGTATTTAGTTCTCCCTAGGTAGAACACTGACATATTGGACTCTATCAGTGGAGTCACCGATGCACACGGTCTAATGGTTCTTATCCCCCATTTGTAAGGCGTTCTATTATCATAGGTTCATCTTGGTTAAGGCTTGGTTGATACACTATCAATAAACATTAGCCCAAATGGCCATCATTAATCAAAAGTTTCATTAATTCAACATAATGGTTCAAGTTGCTATTTAAGACTAATAGCAATTTCATTCATACATGAAAATGAAGAAAATTCAATTTCAGTCTATGGCATTTTAGGATTCAATAAGAATAACATTCATGAAAGGTAGTTCACATGCATAATATATTTCATAACTCACTTCTATATCAAAATGTCCCAATCCAAGCTCAAACTCTCTAACTTAGATGAGAATCCTTCAACCTTTGGCCTTCACAAATATGGCCAACATTACAATCATTCTAGAGTCTATGAACTCTAATTCTAAGGATGAATTCTTCAATTCATAACTTAGTAATAAATATTGAACTTATTATTCAAGAACAATTTCTAGGGTTTAACCAAAATCACCCAAACAACTTATCAAAAGTAATAAACCTCATAAATAACTTATTTCTAACTCAAGAAAGATGCTAAAACAAACTAATAATATAACCTATAAAGAAAAATGAAAGATTTGACATTTACCTTGAAATGTCTCTCTCAAACAAATCCTTCAAATCAAGAAGAAATCTTCATAATCCTTGTATATCCTTGGATTCCTTGAGTTAATTTAATGTACTTTGGTATACAATGAGCATTAATGAGGCTTGGTAGGGGTTTTGGGTTAGGGGAAACCGAAATGATCAAGTTAGGTTTAATTTCATGTTTTGGGGCTACTCCTATCTTTTTATAATCCCCGACTTTGAACGTGCGTTCATCTATTTGAACAAGCGTTCACTCCTTTGAACGTGCATTCATCTTTCAATCCAAAAATATACACTATTCACACAGAGGACTTTTGAACAAAGGTTCACCATTGTGAACAAGCGTTCAACCTTATTGAACGAGCGTTCATATCTTTGAAAGGGAGTTCATCCAATTCCTAATATTATTACTGTTCATACAGAGGCGATTTGAATGAGCGTTCAGATCTTTGAACGAGCGTTCAAACCTGTAACAGCCTAATACTTAATCCTTTTTTACTCCAAAACACTACAGACTTATACCAACATAATTAAACAATGCTTAACACACTAGATATAAACATATCTCATCCTAAGAGTTCCATACCATCACAAATACAGCATCTAAAGTTTCAATTCATCAACATCATCAAAGGAATGTAAACATACATATATTTACATATCATCATTGTACGTACATAACTTAACTTAATCATTCCTTTACAAATCATAACACATAAATAAATCTTGGGTATTACAATTAATGTTTCTCATGATCATATGAATATCATGTAAATGAACAAGTGAACAAGTCTCATATATCACATAATTCAAGTGTGGTTTGGAAATTTGAAAACACTTGAAGAGAATAAATGGCACATATATATTTGAACACATGGTGGTTTGCACATGAATATAGGCTTTTAAGCCTTAAGATTACAAATACAAATATTGTAATATATTTTTTACTCACCTAGACAAAAGATAACTTATATACTCTTGAATCCCTCCTCTACATCAAACACAAAAGGGAATCATCATCCTCACCACCATCAACACCTCCTCTCTCTCTAGGAGCTATAATCACTAATAACCACATAAAGAAAACATAATAACTCATATTTAATTGCTTAAATTTAACTTTAAACATACATAGAACTCATTTACTAATTAACCCTAACTTAGGAACTTGTAAAATATAGCTTACCTTATCACTTGAACCTCTAATTTGAAGAACAAATAAGATTAAACTCCTGAGTAGTTAAAGGAATTCTAAGCTTTTTAGAGAAAACTAGAGAAAATTTGAGCTATGGAACTCTCAAAATGAAGAAAATGAAGAAAAATAAATTCTAGTGTTTTCCTAGATTAAATAGACGAGAATGGATAGGTGAGCATTAAATGATTCTTGTCGACCTAAATTTAGCTTCAGCAATTGATTTGTCAACACAGACGTGTCCAAGGGCGTTGAGCTCTTTGGACAAAATTTTGAAACTAAAAATATTGGGATACGGGTGTTTTCACTTGGAAAAGAGGTGTTTTAAGCCTTGAAAAACATAGAAGATAGGCGTTTTGAAAATGAAAACTAGCATTTTCCTTTTTTACTTTTCTTTCATTTGGTTCTTGGTCCTCTCTCTCTCTCTCTCTCTCTCTCTCTCTCTCTCTCTCTCTATATATATATATATATATATATATATTATTTTTATTTTTATTTTTTTAAAATATTATAAATGATAATCCAATTTTATTTATTTTTTTTACAAACTTCTAAATGCCACTTAAACCTATAATTACATATTATTTGCATTAAATTATTTAAAAATTATTATAATCCACAATTTAATTCATTCACCACATTTGAAAATTTTTTATTCTAATTTACTCGTACACATGAATAAAAACTTAATATACACATAAATCTTGAACTTGGGACACTTGAACAAATACGTAACAAAAATGGGGTATTACATTCTTTCCCCTTTGTGAAAAATTCATTCTCAAATTTTTTTAAGAATAGAGTACTTACATGATTTAGGCTTGGAAAAGACGTGGATACTTTTGTTGCATGTCTTTTTTACTCTCCCTTGTACACTCTTCCATGTTGTAGTTCTTCCATTGGACTTTCACCATAGCAACCTCTTTGTTCCTAAATTTCTTTACTTGTCTATCAATTATTGCAATAAGAACTTCTTCATATGTTAAATCTTTATCTACTTCAATAACTTGAGTCTGAAGAGTATGTGACGGATCTGGTAAATACTTCCTCAACATAGATACATGGAAAACTGGATGTACATGAGCCAATTGTGGTGGAAGGGCTAGTTTATAGGATACATTACCAATCCTTTCTAAAATTTCAAATGGCCTAATCTACCTCAGAGAAAGTTTACCATTTTTACCAAATCGCATTACACCTTTCATAGGAGATACTTTGAGAAATACATGATCCCTTATAGAAAAATGAACATCCTTCCTTTTCGGATCCGCATAACTCTTTTGTCTACTGAAAGCTATCTTTAATCTTTCCCTAGTAAATGACACTTTCTCCATTGTTTCTTTGATTAAGTTAGGACCTTCTATCTCCTACTTCCATCTAACATACTGGTGATCTACATTTTCTTCCATACAAGGCTTCATATTGTGCCATAACAATGGTGGAATGGTAGCTATTATTATAAGCAAATTCAATCAAAGGAAGATATTTATCCCAGTTTCCACCAAAGTCCAACACACACATGCAAAGCATATCTTCTAGGGTCTAAATGGTTCGTTCTGACTGTCAATCAATTTATGGATGGAAAGCCGTATTGAAATCTTACTATATACCTAATGCTTCATGCAACTTCTGCCAAAACCTAGAGGTAAATTTAGAACCTCTATCATAAATGATAGATATTGGCACACTGTGAAGGCACACTATCTTATTCAAATATAATTAGGCATATTGGGATACTGAATAAGTAGTTTTCACTTCCAAGAAATGAGCCGATTTAGTCAGTCTATCCACAATTATCCAGATTGAGTCATAGCCTTTTAAAGTCCTTGGTAAACCCACAACAAAGTCCATGGTAACTCATTCCCATTTTCATTATGGCAGTTTGATCTCTTACAATAATCCTGAAGGCTTTTGATGCTAAAGTTTAACTTGTTGACATGTCAAACAGGAAGATACAAATGTAGCTACATCTTTCTTCATTCCAGGCCACCAATAACAACTCTTCACATCATAGTACATTTTGGTTGCAGCCGGATGCACACTATAAAGAGTTTGATGTATTTCTTTAAAGATATTTTCACGACTAGACTTTCGAGCCACGACGATCCTAGGGCATGGGTAGGCATAAGGCCACTAAAAACCCGTAGGAATCTTGACTTATAAATCATCTAACATCATCTATATCAATATCATGCATATCATCATGTACATGTCTCCTAAGATCTAAACCTGTCAATCATGCTAACCATATCCATCAATGTCATGCTTGATTCATATCTCATGTGCTCATCAATAATCATATCTTAAGTCATCTTACAAATTACATCATTCATAAGACAATGCCTTAAAGGCCAAAAGAATATCATTCTTTACATGTACCATGAAGCATCTAATATCCAAATCATTGTCTATACAAAATAATCCAAAATAAGGATTGAGCTTTACGTTGATCACCAAAGTTCCGAAGAGTGGAGAAGAAGAATGCCTTGGAACTTAACTGATAAACTATAGCTCACCTGAAAAATGGAATCACTAATGAGATAAAGCAGTGAGTAATAATTATACTACCATACTTATGAGGCTTAGTGTTTCAAGGATGGCTCACAAGAAGGATTCATGGTTCATGCAATAATAATAACCAATCGATTCAATAACATCAAGCGATTGGGTTCATTAACAATAAATAACATGTTCAATTTCAATGGATCAAGGTTTCATTCATCATGTACATATCATGTTTAGCAGAAATAACAATAACTTGAATAGAGGTTCATAAGTCTTAACGTTCCCCATGATAAATGGTATTTTGCATGAAGGCACTACCGAGAACTGAGACATAGAACATATTCAATCATTAACATGGGAGGTAGAGGCTCTTCTTAACGGAGCATATCCTCATTTCTTGCGCAAGATTGATCAGATCTTACAGCTCGGACACAATGCCCTTCATAGCTAGAGCTTGGATACTTAACTCTATCCAATGGAGTACATTGTGCACAATGCCTGATGTATTGCCCCACATCAGAGTTGGGGTTTTCTGCTTAGGTCTTGGTCATGGAATTTATATAATAACATATCATAGGTCATAGATTATAATCATGCATGTGTTATTGAAAGATTCATATCATGGTCATACAATAATCATGGTCTTGGTTCAATCATGGTTCATGAATACAATGGAGTTGATATCACAAAAGGATATTCAAACAATAATCAATAAACATATGGTAGTTCATGAAGGAATTAGGTAA
>CATKHJ010584797.1:0-54140 GCA_949750685.1 Vernicia montana | reverse complement strand
ATAATATATACCAATAATTTACACTAATAAAATCTAAAAAATATATGAAAAATATAAAATAATAGTCTTTTTCAATAATATATTCATAATTTATATTAATAAAATTTAAAAATTTTAAAAAATAATAATAATTATTATTTTGTACTGATACGTTACGCCCGTAACGCTAAATAACGGCCGTATCAGTGTGTATCGAGTGATTCAGTACCGATTCAGGACTAAACCCTATTAGTATAGGTGTAACGCCCGAATAACGTATCGGACCCCTAAAAAACCTAGACGAAACGGGCGATACGTAACGTATCGAACATTATTTAAAACTATGACTACCGGCGACCATTGATGACCAACGCCAGCAGCCGCTAATCACCAAATTTATCATTTTTATATATTTTTTATCATATTTAATAATAAAATTTTAAAATTACAAAATTATTATAAGTTTAAATATGTTTATACTCTTATAAATTGAAATTTTTAATACTGCATTACAAGAGTTTTATTAATTACTCGAGAAATTATCTAGAAACTCGGTGTACATAAAAATAATACACTTTGTATTCACTAAACATATAACCTACTACTTTTTATCTTGCAAAATTTCAATAAATACCTTTAGTAACCCGACAATTTTTTTAGGTTACCCTACCCTCTCTCTAATAAATTTTTTTTTTTTGCTAAAAGAAGAAGTTAGTTGGTATTATATATGAGCTTGAAACCCAGTACAATAAACTTAGTACACAGAGAGATCCATATAAAGACATTACATGTGGACCAAGGGTCCAAGATAACTTACCCATAAAATGGTTCTTTGACTGTGGGCTGAAAGCCCAAAAAAATAATGACCCAAAGACCAAGAAAATGACAAGAATACCCTTGATCTTCTCCTGTCAACTAGAAGCTTCTACACTAACAAACAGCCCTCTCGCCGCCGCTTGCTTGGCTGAGCAAGCCGCCTGTGGCAGTTAAGGACAGAAAAGCGATGACTGAAAAATAAAGGGGAGAAGACGGATCTCTCCACCAAAGAGAGTACTCTCTGATATTCAAGAGAATCCTCCACTAAGGGATCGGATAAAAGACATTGAACCCATTTCTTATCCACCAACGCTTCCATGGCCGAAAAATAAGGGTTCCAAAAACAAAGCCAGCCGTGCTCTTCAAAATAATAACCAAACCAAAGCCCAGAAGGCCGCTGCCTTCGCCAACCAACTCTTCTCTCTCCCCCTTGCGAACTTCCTTCCACAAACACCAAAGGAAAGATAACATGAAGAAGAGCTGGACATGGCCGTAGGAAAGAACGACATCACCGCCATAGGAGACAAAACCACCAAACCATATCAACAACAAATCCAAAACATCCCAAGCAAGGGAAACCAAATTAGTCCACAAAAGAGAAAAGAACGACCTTATTATAAAATAGAGAAAGACAAAGAGAACCAAAAAATAAAAACGATGGGTATCCCCACCAGTGGCCTTAGCCATCGGAGGTAACCCAGGGAGCAGAGCGGAATCGGCGCAACCCAAGGGATAAAACCCTAACAGAGAGAAAAAAAAAATTGAAAAAAAGAAAGGCTATCCCTCTCTCTAATAATTTAGGTTACCTCCCTCTCCGTCTCTTAATTTCTTGTCTCCTTACATGTTACCTCAAGGAGAAAATGCCAATAATGGTTCTACTCTCTCTATTTTTCTTTTTTCCTTCATTATTTTCCTATCTTTTTAATGGGCCTTCTTCATAAAGGTGCTTATAAGCTAGGGATGTGTTGGCTTCATCTACTCAAAGATTATAGTTTCTAACTTAACTCGGTTAAATTCTACCTCTTAAATGGATCAGTTATTGTTATGCAAGACCCCGAAATACTTGATAAATAAATAATATTTTGTATATTTTATTACTTTGATATGGATTTGGATAAAAATTGGACTTAAGATTTTTTACCCTATACTAACTATTAAATAGGTCAAGTTTTTGAGTTTTCTCTCATAAAAAAATTTTAGTTTTCTCATTGAATATTAAAATTTTTTACTGTAAGTTTGGTAAACCGTAATGATATGTAATGTAATTGGCCTTACTCAAGTTTTAGATTTTGAGATTTTGAATATAATAATTAATTGGATACTAATTTATTTGGAATTATAATAGTTTATTAAAGATGAAATAATATATAGATTTATGCTTACATAGTTACATTTGCTATAAAAAAGAATGCGTTTTTTCGTTGAGTTACTAGTTACAATATATTGTCAAAATGATTGCATATTTACACATAATATTATTATTAACACATATGTTAGTGACAGAGCCATAAATTTTTTTTTATGTGAGACCAAATTTTTTAAACTATAATTTATATTAAAATGATATATATAATTAAACTAATTTTTACATTTTTAAAAAAAAATTCACCTAAAATAAAAAGATCAAACACTTAAATTTTTTTGTATTTTGGAGGTTAGCCCCCTAGCTCCGTCATTGCACATATATATGTAATATTAAAATGTTATTAAACATGATGGGTTTTTTTCATATTCATCATAATTCTCTCTTTTTTTTTTCTTCTTAATAGTCAAATTTATCATAAAAATTATATATTTTTGCAATTGTGTCTTTTTCTTTTTGCCAATTTAACTCTAATTTGAAAACTAATTGCAATTAAAGGAAAAGTTTACTATTTCATTATCATTTAAAAGATTAAAAGATCAAAATAATTCTTATACTTATTTTACCATATTATTAATTAATTTAATTTAAATTTGATTATAATTAATTAAAAATTCTTTAATTTGATAAATTTCAAATTAATGATTCAAAATTATAAGCCAAAATGCTCTATAATAAGATATTAAGATGTAGAAAGCTTTTAGAAAACTCCTGTGTGCGCTACTGCGCTTCTAATTACCAAACACCACGCGTACTTATAACGTCTATATATTTATATAGTTAATAAAAACTCTCTCAAACTGCGAATTCAATGTCTTAAAACGGGATCCGTATAATAGATTCACGAGGGAGTGAGTGAGGATTTTAGGTTTCGGTGCGAGCCAATAGAATGGCCTCCACGTCGCAGTCCCTACGTTTTCTGGGGCCTGCCTCCGCCGGTCCCGGTGGCGGTAGCTTTGACGCTCTCAATCGTATTCTTGCAGACCTCTGCACCCGTGGCAATCCCAAGGTATCGCTAATTTTTTCTTTCATTTTTTTTTTCTTGCCCAATTTCTGCTGTTTGTTTTCCGGGAAAATGAAGTAAGAGGGAGATGAAAGGTTGAGAATTGTACTTTCTTTGCATTTTGGTTGCTAATTGCTGATTAGTTATGGAGTTATTTGGAGTGGAGTGAAGGAGTGAAGTTTAGACTTCGTTTATAGAGAAAGTGGTAAAACACAGTGAAAGTTAAGATCGCTCTGCCTCTCTTTCTCTCGCTCTCTCCTTGGGACTGATGAAGCTTGTAGTTTTGTTTTGCTTGCCCTTGTTTACTTGGAAATATAATGTGTGAAAAGAAAGCGGAACTGATGTTTAAGTTTTGTGTTCTGTTGAATTGATTGTGTAATTTGTGTTGGTGTTCTATATTAGCTTCTTAATAACTTGTATATGTTTACTTATCTTTATTACTTGAGTATGCAGTATGGTATTTATCAATGTTACACAATGTGCAGGAAGGCACAGTATTGGCCTTAAGAAAACATTTGGAGGAAGAAGCACGTGATCTCAGTGGAGAAGCTTTTTCCCGTTTTATGGATCAGTTGTATGAAAGAATTTCCAGTCTCCTGGAAAGTAATGAAGTAGCTGAAAATTTGGGAGCTTTAAGAGCTATTGATGAGTTGATAGATGTGGCACTTGGTGAGAATGCCTCCAAGGTGTCTAAGTTTTCTATTTATATGCGAAATGTGTTTGAGTTAAAGCGGGATCGTGATGTATTGACCCTTGCGAGTAGAGTTCTTGGCCACTTGGCTAGGGCTGGTGGAGCAATGACTGCAGATGAAGTGGAATTTCAGGTTTGTTGTACCATTATTCAATTTTTATCATTGTCTTTTGCTCTGCATTATCTGACATTTCTTCTTGTCATAGGTGAAAATGGCACTAGATTGGCTTCGCAATGATAGAGCAGAATATCGACTTTTTGCTGCCGTCTCAATCTTGAAAGTAAGGTGTTTTTTCCCTCTCAAAAATTATTGACAAATATTGTTCTCTCTTTCATACTGGTGTGTTTTATTAATTGACAAAGTTGGGAAGACTAGCTTGTTCCATCCTTGGGAAATTCAGTTTGTTTTAGTTAACTTTTCTTTCAATTTTCAGAAATTTATTCATTTTCAAGACTGATGCTTTATATTTTGACCATGGCAGGAAATGGCAGAGAATGCTTCCACGGTATTTAATGTTCATGTTCCTGAATTTGTCGACGCTATCTGGGTTGCACTGAGGCATCCAACACTAGAGGTTAGAGAGCGGGCTGTGGAGGCATTGCGTGCTTGCCTTCGAGTTATTGAAAAGCGTGAGACACGTTGGCGTGTTCAATGGTCAGTATATCTATGAGATAGTTTAATTTCATGAAAGTAAATATATTTGGCATCAAGAAGTTCAAATTTTGCCAACCATGAGAGCACTACATAGTAGACTACTTAACCTTTCTATGTCATTTGGCCTTTCATTTGAGGCAAAATACAAGTATAAAAGAGCTTTGGAAGCTGATTGAGAAGTTTCGAATGAAGGTAGTTGGTAGAAGAGAAGCACTCTTATAGATTTTCCTGTTTACTTAATGTATTGTGTTGTATTATGAGTTTGGTGGCTGAGGGGATGAAGTCATCTAGGAGAGGTTCCTTTGGGGAGTAGGAAAATGAATTTTAATACCATCTGGTGAAATAAGAGGTAGTTCCTCTTTCTATGTCGAAATCTGGGTTAGGGATCAAGAGTCTTTTGCTTTTCAACAAAGCTATCCATTGTAACTGATTGTCGAGATGCCTGATTGGAAAGGATTTTTTTTTGTGGGTTGTGATAAGGGCTAAATATGGTGTAGAGGATAATGGGTGGTTTTCTTTGTGCCAATGAGCGCACTACTTGGTAGACTGCTGAACCTGTCCTATTTCTTTTGGGCTCACATGCAAAATAAACTTCTCAAGAGCTTTGGAAGCTGATTGAGAAGTTTGAAAGAATGTAGTCGGTAGAAGAGAAGTACTCTCATAGGTTTTTCTGTTTACTCAATCTATCACATGACATTCTGAGTTTGGTGGGCTTTGAGGTTTGAAGTCATTGAGGAGAGGTTCGTTTAGGGAGTAGGAGGATGAATTTAATACCATTTGGTGAAATGAGAGGTGGTTTTTCTTTCTATGTTGAAAGCTGGTTGGGGATTAAGAGTCTTGTGTTTTTCAACAAAGCTATTCTTTGTAAGTTGTTGTAGAGATGCATGATTGGGAAGGATTGGGTTGTGATAGGGGCTAAATATGGTGTATAGGATAATGGGTGGTATTCTTTGTGTCCTATAGCTCCTCTTGGTTTTTGTGGGGTTTTTTGTTTTTGTCTTGCTGAAAACTGTATCTACTTTGTCTTGATTATATAGGCCACTGTGATTCAGTACCTCAACTAAAAATATGATGATTAACAACCTTCACCAAATTAAATTTTTATTTTTGTCCAAATTAACAAAAATTTCTTTTTAACAGTTTTATGGTAAATTTGTTGTGTGTTGTCATGGGAATGTCTAAAATGAGCTATTTGTTCTGTTGCATCTTAGTAATTAGTTAGCCACTAAAATTTGAAAATTAGTTCATGAAATTGGTTGAGAGGGTATGAATAAAGATTTTACAAGTTGAGGTAGTGTGGATCAACACTTTGAGTTCTAATACTTGTGGTGTGATTCTTGTTGTCCAATGTGCATTTGGAGGACAAGGTTGTATTCATTTTTTCACTAAGGAAGTGGATTTAGGTTGTGTGTGTGTTGTATAAAATAATTTCTATTTTGACATTTTGAATACATTCAGAAATTATTATTTTTTAAATAAGACAGTGAGATGTTGTTTTGCTGTTCATAATCATTGTACCATCTAGGATGATTGGCTTGAATCTAGGATCTTTTGTTTGAAATTTTGATTTGATGTACGGCTGTTTGTTCTAATACCAAATGCTGGACCTGGTAAAGTTAATCTAGTAATTGTCATTGATCTTGGGAGAGAGGTCTAACAACAAAATTATGGAGAATAACAGGGCATGACAGGAGAATTTGAAATTCATGAATGAGAAGTCATTTGTGTTTGGTTCAAGAGATTGAAGAACCCTGCATCTAAAATTCTTGATCAATTGGAAAATGGCTTTTGCAAAAGTTCTTGACAAACTTTATACTATTTATGTGCTCTCTTAATTTTACAATTCAAAATTAATCGGAGGCTCTTTACCCACCACTCTAAATAGGGAAAAAAAAAAGAAAACAGGGGTGGGGGGGGGGGGGGGGGGGGGGGGGGGGGGGGGAAGGGGAGGAATAGCTCATAAAAAAAAAAAACCCTTGTTTCAGTGCATGATCTTTTTTTTATTTGTTGGTCGATCCTGGTGGATTAATTGACCTGCTGGTCTTTGGTGTGTTGCTTTTTTTTTTCATCTTCTGCAGAGGGAAGTGATTCTTGGTGGATGGTTGGTAAAACAAAAAAGGTCTAATATTGTCTTATCCTAATAGTTTGAACTCTGGTGCTACACGATTGTGGATTTTACTTCCTAACTTGATGTTTTGAGATGCATTACTTTGTTCTGAGGAAAAGCCTAATTATGACTTTTTTTTTAATATTTATTTTTTAAATTATGCTCTATTGAGTAACAAGTTCAATCTGGTTGTGCTTTTGTAGGTACTATCGTATGTTTGAGGCTACACAAGATGGTTTGGGTAAAAATGCTCCTGTTCACAGTATACATGGTTCCTTACTTGCGGTTGGAGAGTTGTTGAGGTAAGCGACTATTTTCTCAATTTTTTTGAAATTGTTTTTGTTTAATGGACTAGTTTTAATTTCCAGTACGAGTACATTTACCCTGGAGAACTTTATTTCCAGGTTTTGAGATCAGTAAATATGACTCAAATTTCTTTGTTTCCAGCTTTTGAAAAAGTTTTGGGAGTTAGCAATTTCTCTTGATTTTTTAGTGGAGTTAAGAAGCATAGAGGGGAAAATAACCAGTATTGGTCTTTATGAGTTCTAAGATGAACTATTCAGGGTCTTGCTAAATAAGGTTTCAAATAATAGACAAAATGTTCTTATATGTTAAGAGTGTTGATATGACGTGTGTACATGTAGCTTTATATCTTTAGGGGGATATATGTTAAGTGCCTTTCTAAGATTCTATATTCCCTAACATCTTAAAGCATTTAGGTTGGTGCTTCCTGTTTTTCTTTCTCTGGCCCCTTTGAGAATTCTTGTCATTCTTACTTCTCTTTCTATTTTGGAGATTTATTTATTTCTTTTGGGATCCCTTTTATGGTTCTTGAGATGATTGAGGGGAGGATATCTCATGTGATTTGGGCAGAGAGATCACTTGGTCTGTCGGGATTTTTGTTGCAAGTTGCAACCTTAAGACTGAGGGGTGTTTGGGTCCTGGTAACTTGGTGTTTCGAAATACTGTTTTGGTTAATAAATGCCTCACAGATTTCCCTTCAAATTAATCTGTCTTTGACATATGGTCATGATGATGAGGAGTTATCAGAGCCTTCAGTGGAATAGATGGGGGATCCAAAAGTGGGAACCAATGATATGAGAGATGCCCTTTGAAATTCATTTCACAGGCATCTTACTTTTTGTTGTTAGTAAGGAATAGCATCAGGCATGGTTGGATATTTATTTATGGGACAACTTGCGGGAAGGGGATGTTATTTTTGTTACAGCTTTTCCTTGTTTCTGTATGATTGAATTGATTGTCTTTACTGATTTTCATTTTCTCAAGAATCTTGATGCAAAGGAGTGGATTCTTCACTTAATATTCCTGACTTTTTGCATTTATCTTTTGGAATAGGTAGAAGGTTGCAGACTTTGAATAGTCAGTAAATATTGTAGTCATTAGCTATTTTGAATTATATTGGGAATTGTCAAGTTCTGATAATGAAATTTTTGAATCAGCAAAATCTCATGGCTCCGTCACTGTCAGATGTCATTTTTGTCCATAGTTTCCAGTAACTTGTGGGTAGGGTAATTTTCCAGTTGTTTACATGGAACTGAATCCATAGGATCACATCACTAAAGTTGGAATGTGTGTAATTTGTAGCTACTTCGTTATATGGTGAATGTAAGACCAAGCTAAGGATATCTGGCATTGTGCTGCAACCAAACACTTTGAAGCACAACAAACATTGTGCAATTCCAAAGAAACTTCACTTCCTTTATTCCAAAGCCCATGAAATGAATCAATAAAAGATATTTGATAGTTCTTAAGACTCACTATTTAGAAATAATGGCAATGGTCCATTTCAAATACTTCATGTTACAAAACAATGCAAGAACATGTTTCCATGAATTTACCACTATGAAAGGACTGAGTACATACATCTGGTTCAAAATGCAAATGGTTAAGTATATGCTATGTAAAATATCTATTAGAACTGTGAGACTTTTGTTGCTATGCAAAATATTTTTCTGGTTTGTTTGACTATTTGTGATTGTATGACTGCTGGCGCTTTGATAGGTTTTGAATGGATTATTCAGTTGTGACACCAGGACATCAAGCGTTGTCCATCAGTTGGTTATCATACTTTTTTGCTTTCAGCATCTGATGTCAATATAATTGAGATATTGTTTTTGGCAGGAATACTGGTGAGTTCATGATGTCCAGGTACAGAGAAGTTGCTGAGATTGTTCTCAGATACCTAGAGCACCGGGATCGGCTTGTTCGCCTTAGCATAACTTCGTTGCTGCCTCGCATTGCTCATTTCTTGCGAGATCGATTTGTTACAAACTATTTAACGGTTTGTGAATTTGGCTTCCTCTTTTATTCATAGTTGGTAGCCAGTAAACAGAGTTTTATGGAGGACAGCATCACACTATGCTTGGATGCACTTACAAGTTGTTACGGTATTACAAGCAACCTGATGTTGTGATCTCTTGCAGATATGCATGAATCATATTCTTGCGGTGCTGAGGCTACCAGCTGAACGTGGGAGTGGATTCATTGCTCTAGGGGAAATGGCTGGTGCTTTGGATGGGGAACTTGTCAACTATTTACCTACGATTATGTCTCACATACGTGATGCTGTAAGCAACCTGATTATGTGGCTGGTGTATTCTTCTTTCTGAGATTTTACTTTTCTTTATGTTTCATCTTCTAAAAGGTTTGGGGATTTTATTGATTTACGCCATCTTTATTTCATGGGGTACAATCTTTTTGACCTTAATGCTTTCCACTATTTGTAGATTGCTCCACGTAGAGATAGACCGTCACTTGAGGCTTTGGCCTGTGTTGGAAACATAGCTAAAGCCATGGGTCCTGTCATGGAGCCTTATGTACGCAATCTTTTGGAAGTTATGTTTTCTGCTGGCCTCTCCTCCACACTGGTTGAAGCCCTTGAGCAAATAACCATAAGGTACTGCATGATGTTAATTTCTGAAGATGTTTGTTTTAAACTTTTAATTTTGTTAAGAATTTCAATAATCTTGTTATTTCAGCATTCCATCATTGTTGCCGACTATTCAAGACCGGTTGTTGGACTCCATTTCTTTAGTCCTTTCAAAGTCGCATTATTCTCAGGCTAGGCCAGCTGCTGCAATCGCTCGTGTGAGTTCAATGAATGCACCTCAGAAAGTTTCAGACCTTAGTGGTTCAGCTCTAGTGCAACTTGCTTTGCAGACTCTAGCTCGTTTTAATTTCAAGGTTTGTGAAAATTTATGTCCCAATTGAAGCATTGTCTGTGTCTTTCATTTTGCTCTAAAGTTAGTTCTGATCTAGGGTCATGAACTTCTCGAGTTTGCAAGAGAATCAGTTGTTGTATATTTGGATGATGAGGATGGAGGCACACGAAAAGATGCTGCACTTTGTTGTTGCAAATTAATTGCAAATTCATTTTCTGGCGCATCTACACAGTTTGGTTCTAGTAGGTCCAATCGATCTGGGGGAAAGCAACGGTGCCTTGTTGAGGAGGTCTGGATTTATGTATATTGTATCTATTATTATTTTGTTCTTAATAAATAATATTTTTTATGCTTGCATGTTCAATATTCATGTTTTTCATATTGTTTACTGCAACATGTTTCCTCTGGTTTACATTTCCCTCCGTTGCATTGTGTCTGCGAGTAATTTTACAACTTAGGACAAATACATTACACGAGAAACTTTCTTAACAATTCAAGCAACCATACTATTAGAAAGTGTGTTTTATTGAGTTGCATGACATGACATATGGGCTTGTGGTAGGAGGTGCATTAGATTACTAGAATTGATTTGTGAACATGCTGTTGTGTGCTTAAAAGCAATTGTTTAGGTGGTTTTCTGAGATAAGAATAATGGACCACAGCTGATGCTGCTAGCCTCAAAATAAGCATGCAAGGAATTGCCTGTCTTGGGTGATTTAGAGCAATTGCTTCAATTATTTAAGGCTCCAGGGCCTTATATTTTTAAACATTATTGAATTTTTTTTTATCTACTTATGTCTATGGTCTAGGGTAGGTTGGTTAACTCAATTTCATCTGTCCTAGTGTCAAAATTCTGGGAACTTAGACAGATCTTTTATTTATTAACAATTAAGAAATGGCTATCCCAGACCAAATAAAACAGGAAAGAAAGTGGTTAAAAATGAGGGCTGCAAAACCAAGTGCATTGCAGAAAATTTTCAGAGAAAAACCAAAAGAAAGGGAAAAGAAGTAAAAATTTGAATATCCTAATATTGAGCAATAATGTTAACAGGGAAAGAAATAGAAGAGTGCTTTGCATGCGCTCTGACAACAATATATGGTGCTAAAGCAGGAATCATGCTTTCTCTTGCTTTTTCTTAAAATGCAATTTTGTATTGTTTGAGTAGTGTATTGTGGTTAATGCCTTGTGTTCCTCCTGAAATGTTGAGTTGTTGACCAATGTGAAATGATCATTATTTCTTGTAAACTGATATGGCACACTCTGCAGCTTGTCCAAAAGCTTCTCATTGCGGCTGTTGCCGATGCTGATGTCACCGTTCGCCATTCTATTTTTTCCTCTCTTCATGGAAATCGAGGGT
This sequence comes from Vernicia montana, assembly GCA_949750685.1. Lineage (NCBI taxonomy): Eukaryota > Viridiplantae > Streptophyta > Magnoliopsida > Malpighiales > Euphorbiaceae > Vernicia > Vernicia montana. Next base: position 42,986 of record CATKHJ010584797.1, on the reverse strand, counting down.
TTGATGATTTTCTGGCGCAGGCTGATAGCCTCAGTGCAGTTTTTGCTGTTTTAAATGATGAGGTATGTACATACTCTTGGAAATTTTGCACTATGATCAAGACTTTTCTTGTTGACACAATGCCAGCATAGCAGCTTATTTAATTTTCATTTATTAAAGGGTTATATCTGTCAAAGAAAGTATATCTTTAATACTTGCCTTGGATTTCTAATAATATTTTTTTATGTCTTTGCTTTTGATTTATTGTTAAACTATTTATATCTGAATTTTTTTTTCCAAGGCATGTTTTCCTGCTAAGGAAAAATATAATTATTTGCATCTGAAGCTCAGGAGTAGAATGAAAAGATGCCAATTAACCGGCTTTTTGCATGTCTAAAAATTTTGACATGACTGATTATTTGAATTGTTTCATGTTTCTCTCTCCTCTGCTTTTTTTTTTAATCAGTTAGATTTTCTGATAACTTTTGTTTTTCTATTTATATATTCTATACATCAATGTCACCTAAGTCCATTTTTGCCACCTATAATATAAATATCTTCCAATGAAGGTCTTGACTTTTTCTCTTATGTTTAGGTTTCAATAACTTAAATTATTACACAATGTTATGATGATTTTTTAGTTGAATTATTCATTTAATATTATTTTTTGTCATTTTGCAAAATTTGAAAAACTATTCATGATAGTGGCGGCTGATTCAATTCAATATGCTCCGATTCAGTTATAACAGCCAATATGTAAAAGATTTTAAGGGTACCGACACTATTTTTCTATTTTGCTGTGCCTATTTTGATATCACCTTGAATCATCCTTTTCCTTACTTAAATAACCAGTACGAACAATTCCACTGAAACGGTAACCACCAAAAAGGCTGTTGCAGATCTAGAAACATGTATTAATAATTGAATTTTTTTATTTAATTAATACTCAATTTTAACGTCGTAACTATTAATAAAGTTTAGTTTTCAATACATACCTATTATGTAATTGATTTTAGTCATTGTGATTTTTTAAATTAATTCAAAATAGTGCTGACTGCAACTGATACACTTTGACTGTGACATACGGACTTGTCTAGACTGTAACCACAATTTATGTCTACACTTATAGTTAAGGTCTTCTTATTGCTATTACTATTTATAAATATTTTGAGTAATTGCAAAGTTTTGCATGTGTACGACTTCAGTTGTCACATGCCACAACTCTATGATGTGTTCTCGATTGTGTTTGCTTGTCTACATATATAGCAGTTTATGTGTGTTCATGTGGACGATATTTTAACATTATGTTTTTCTCAGCTGCATTGGAGGTGCTCTATTGGGTTGCACTCTGTACAACCTATTCAGTAAAGTGCATGTTTCTTTGCTGAATGATGTTATACTTAATATGGTTTTTTGTCCCCTTTCTTGGCATCCTTTTCTCATGAATTTTGTAAAAATTAAAACATTTCTTTTCTATCAGGATTTTGATGTTAGAGAATATGCAATCTCTGTAGCTGGGAGATTATCGGAGAAAAATCCTGCATATGTTCTTCCAGCACTTCGTCGTCATCTGATACAATTGTTGACCTATCTTGATCAAAGGTGATGTGGTTATAGTCATGACTGCTATCTTAAAAACTGTAGTTAGATTGTACTATAAGATTTTGGTTTGGACAAAATAATTAATATCTCTCTACAAGCTCTAGAATCATCTGAATTTCTTGCGATGTCAGCAGTGCAGATAACAAATGCAGGGAAGAAAGTGCAAAATTATTGGGTTGTTTAATACGCAATTGTGAACGACTAATACTTCCATACATTGCCCCAATACACAAGGTTTGATTTGTATATGATGTTTATATTTTATATATTTTGCTTAACTCATTAATAATAGCAATGGCTTATTTTCCAGGCACTTGTGGCAAGACTTATTGAGGGCACTGGAGTAAATGCAAATAATGGCATCATTAGTGGAGTTCTTGTAACTGTTGGAGATCTTGCTAGAGTGGTGTGTAAACTCCTGCTTTGTACATATCTTCTCTGCTTCATACTGTATTCTGAGTCTTTTGTTTTTGATTGACAATGAGGAGGAATTTTGTTGTTTTTTGGGGGGAGGATTGGTGGGGGTGATTGGATTTGGAAGTGTACATATTTTGATGCGGGAATGTATTGATTTATTTGCATTTTCATTTCTGATATATTTGGTTGAGAAGAATATACTTTGTTCATTAGCAATTGATGTTTGAACTCCATTGTTTATGGTAATTCATTTGGCTGTTTGTCTTTTGTTCTGCGAATAATGATTATTTGGTTTTCCAGAATAATTGCTAGCATGAAATACTTTGTACTCTTTTGGTACTTTCTGTTACTAACATGAATAATAAGCTTCAGTATGCTAGTAAAGGACAATCTTTGACGTCAAGTTGAATCCACTCTCACATCCATACTTCTGAAAAGATTGAATTAAACAGTCCTTCGCTTTTGAAAAAATATATATTTTAGTTCTTGCATTACATTTTAATCATCACCTTTTAAGTAAAATAACACTTTAGTCCCTTTCCTTTTAGCTTTTTAGGGATTGAAAAGCCATTTCATACAAAATTCAGCAATGAAATTGTTGTTTAAATCTTTGGGACTAAAGTATATGGTATTTTAATAAAGGGACCAAAGTGTAGTGGAATTGAAAAGTCGAAGACAGTTTTAAGTCATTTTTGAAAAATGAAGGATTTTATTGTTTAATATGGCTAAACCTCAGGGGATTTTAGTAAGTTGCCCAAAATTTATGTAATCCATGATGTTGAAGCAAGTCTATTTGGTAAATATCCTAGCTGCAATCTAAGCTAGTGCCTAATGATTGTTGTTTTTTTTAAAACTTTGGTAAGCATCATAATGTGATTGCTTATAGTAGTAGCATATTTTTTCTTGGCTTACTATGGTGTATTATTTGGTTGATTTGCTTTGTGATGCTTATTTAGGGCAGTTTTGCTATGAGGCAATACATTCCAGAACTTATGCCATTGATTGTTGAAGCTATATTGGATGGAGCAGCAGCTGCAAAACGTGAAGTGGCTGTTGCAACTCTTGGTCAAGTTGTTCAGAGTACTGGGTATGGGACATGCTTCTTGTGTTGCTTTTATATCAATACTAGTTGTGAGTTGTGTTTTGCGTGAGTTTTTGTCATATTTTTTTTATTTAACTTATATTTTTTTAAAAATTTTAATATATGCTAATTATATTATTATTGTATTAAATTTAAATATTATCTTATGATAATTATGAATATTAATATAAAAATATATGGGCCAAGTTTTTAATATATGAGCCAACTAAAAGATTGATAAAAAGATATTAAATATATTGGTCAACATAAACTTTAATTGAGACTTACAAAAACATAATGTTGTGGAAAAAAATTGATGTGGTGGTTTCATATAAAAGAGTTACTTGACACATAGTGAAAGTTTTTAAAAGAGTTACTTGACACATGGCAAAAAAAATTCTAAATAACTCTTGAACTTAGCTTATATATGCTTATATATATATATATATATATATATATATATATATATTTGATCATGTCTTTATTTCCTTATTTTGATGCGGATGGTATTAATTTGGGTGGAATGTTGTTCCATGAAAAAAAATGTGAGATTTCCTTCCATATTTGTTTGGTATGCAGTTTGATTATTTGCGTCAAAACTGGTTGTTTATGCTATTTTCTTGGTGAGATAGACTTAGTTTACTGGTTGTTTAAATGCCAAGAAAGGGGGTTTATCGCTTCTCTTATGCCATGTACCAAAACTCAGGACGGCCTGTAAACTAATGTGTTGATTAAAGTAAAATAAACTAGGAAGTTATGAGGCAATTAGGGTTTGCAAGGGGGTATGATTGTTTAGGGATCAAAATAAAAAGAGCAAAGCCACAAATTCAGGCATTTTGCTTGCAGATCCGGTGAATAGCATTTGTGAGCATTAATACGAGGAAAATTTAGGGTTCTTTTCTTTGAGGCTTTTTAATAGGGATATAAATTAAGGACTAAATGGGGGGTTTTCTAAGTTTTGATGGGAAGAATGTCAGATCCACATCATATCAAAATCTTCCTGCAAAGTTGAAGATGCTGCAGGAATCATGATAAGTGAGCCGGAATTTGCTTTGGCTAAGCTAATTCAAATATTTTAGTTTGAATCAAATAGACCAGCTTTCCAAAATTTGGAACCCAGTATAACTGAAATTTCTTTGCAATTGACTTAACTGACCTGAGCAATGCAAATTTGGTTGTCAGTTTATCAGCTCCTGCTGCTATTGTCTTCTACTTGTATTTCATCACTGTTGCTCAATCATCACAAAACTCTACTGTAGCAACAACATTGCCTTAAATAAACACTAAGCTTAACCAATTCTCACCTCATTTGCGATACTCAAGAGATATATCATTGCATGGATAGTTGAATAGGATTGAGAACCTTGTCTACCAATCCTCCTAATCAATGGCATAGAGTAATTTCCTGTATATAAGTTGGGGTTTGGTGTGCAAGCATGGAGAGATTACAACTGGGTAGATATTAAAATCAGTGCCAAGATTGTCAATAAGGGAGAGAGTTGGGTTCAAAGGAGAGAGAGAGAGAGATGATGGAATTGAACAGAATGTGATAGTAGCAAATAAGATTTGGGAAAGGTGGAAAATGACTGGGTGGGAAATTCAAGAAACTTCTCTAAATAAGTCATATAACAAAGCTTGTAATGATGTACAAATCTGCTTTTCTACAACTTTCTTTGGGCCCATTTATTCATGGATGCACTTGCTGAAAGTAGGCATTTCACCTGTACTATGTCTGTTTGATACAAGTGTTCAACATAAGTTTCTATGTTTCCATAAACCAAAAGATTGTAGCATTGAATAAAGTTGTAAGACATGCACTTGTAGAAAGTAGGCATTTCAATTCTGACATGTTAACATTACTTGCAAAATTTATTATGGTCATTAGTATTCCATTAATGCTACAAGACTTTGTATTAGGCTTCATTAGTGTTCTATTAATTGTTTCTTTAGAGGGTTTTCTTTAACTGACTTTTTGTGGGATTTATAGTTCTTTTAATCTTTGTAAGTCCTTTTTAGGCTTCATTAGTGTTTTATTAATGGTTTCTTTGGAGGGTTTTCTTTAACTGACTTTTTGTGGGATTTATAGTTATTTTAATCTTTGCAAGTCCTTTTTAAATTGTTCTTTTTTCTTTCATCAGGCTTCCTTATCCATCTTTGTCCATTTTGCTTCCTCCTTAAGTTGGATAGAAATCCAAGATTGCTTATATTTGCATCATTACTCTTTTCTGCGAGAGAAATTTCACGATACTTGTTTTTAATTTGGGATTATTTGTAGATTAACAATCTACAGAATTAGACATTGTATTATTATGCCCTATAGTCCTGAAAAGTTAACTCTAAACTTCCTGGTCAATGACTCAGATTGGAAATTAATTTTAACTCTTGATATAACCAGGATTGTGAATAGAGTTGCAGGAGATGGGGCTGTGTCAGTTTCATGTGCAGAAAGACTGTAGATAAGTTTTGAAGTGAACCATGTTCTTTCTCCTCTTTGTTTCTTCATCTCTTGCCTATCATATTCCCTGTTTAAATTTAAACCTGTAAATTCTGATTTGTCTTTTTTTTTTTTTTCCTGGGCTTAGAAAGCTGGTCCTGTTTATATTATGTTTATTTTTCCTAAGGTGCCTGAGATTGATAGATTTATGGTCTGCATTGAACAAGGCTTAATGGCTATTTCATTTGTCCTTTCTGTTGGATACATCTGCTGTAACTTTATGCAAGAAAGTTTATTCTCAAAGCAATAAAATAAGATAGGCCAGGTTTACTTGATAATAGTTGCAGTATGAGGATGATACTAGCATTGGAAGCAAGGTTGCAATGAGATAATTTGCTTCCTTTTTTGGCATGTCTAAATATATTAATGTGATTTTTATCTAGATCGAGGTATGTGGTTTCTTTTATTACATTATTCATATGTTTTCCCCTTTTTACTGGCAGGTATGTCATAACTCCTTATAATGAGTATCCGCAGTTACTTGGCCTACTCCTGAAACTGTTGAATGGTGAGCTGATGTGGTCCACTAGACGTGAAGTGCTAAAGGTAGCTGCATATCAACTAAGATCCTTGGATATGTTCATATTCTATAGATGTAATTGATGCAAAATTTTCTTGGTTTCACCAGGTTCTAGGTATCATGGGAGCTTTGGATCCTCATGCACATAAGCGAAACCAGCAAAGTTTGCCTGGATCACATGGAGAGGTTACTCGTGCAGCCAGCGATTCTGGCCAGCACATTCCTTCGGTTGATGAGCTACCTATGGACCTTTGGCCATCTTTTGCAACATCTGAAGATTATTATTCCACGGTAGTACTTAAAAATTACATTCATCATTCTTCTCATTCCTGCTTGTTATAATAATTTTTTGGTCTGATTAATTCAGGTTGCTATCAATTCTCTCATGCGAATTCTTAGGGACCCCTCGCTTGCTAGTTACCACCAAAAGGTGGTAGGATCTCTCATGTTCATATTTAAGGTAAATTTACATGACGAATGCTTTTTCATTTCTTTGGTAACATTATATTTTCAATGTGATATTCACTATCTTTCTATCTTCTTTTTTGCTCTGTGAGGATAGTCAATGGGCCTTGGTTGTGTTCCATATTTACCAAAGGTTAGTGCATTTATTAATTTTCAGATGTACTTGTCTATCTCTCCCCTCCATTCCAAAATATTCTTTTATTTTTAAGTGTCTTTCTGCTGGAACCTTAGTAGTATATTTGCAAAGGATAAGTATTATGTGAAATTGCTCCATCCCATCCACCGTCTCCCTGTTGTTGTCTTTGTGCACGTGTGCATGTGATTTTTCCTTTCTTCCTTTCTCCTCTCCTTCATTTCCTCTCTATGGGAAAGAAGTTGTTTATGTGGGATAAAATATCATGTCAAATCACTGCCTCCCTTGCCCTGTCTCTGTTGCAGTTTTTGTGTGCATGCATTCACATTTATTTATTTTTTTATAGATTTTCTTTATACCATGGTGTTGCTTGCCTTTCTTGGTGCTAACTTATTGGTCTCTTTGTGGAAAGCTTGTCCTGTTGCTTTTGCAGCTTGTTGCAATGTCTACCCTGTTTCTTAAGTTATGATATTCTTTTTTTCATTAGATAAACTAAATTTTTTTTCTGTTTCTTAGATAAACTAAAATTTTTAAGTGCACAAACTGATATTGGAATTTAGGAAAATATTATGTTACAAAGGTGTAGCCATGCAAGTGTCTTCAAGGTCGATATCTATTGTTAATCTAAAACTTGAAAAGTTTTTAGATCATTGAATTTAAAAACAGCTGTTATGTTAGGCTCTGTTATTCTAAAAGGATTTCTGGAGTTGCAGATGTTATGACCACTCAGCTATAATAACCATCATGGCCAATGCTTCATTATTTTTCATTTTTCCTCTTACGCTTTTTAGCTAGGAAAAAAAAGAGCCTCAAATTCTTCTTGGCTAACAAAATCAAATGTTTGAATTTAAGTTTTATGTACATCCATGAGACTGCTTGCAAAATGTAATGTAAAACTAGCAATTTTCTAGCCTTCTATTTATTTATTTATTTTGAAACTAGTTGTTACAATCTTTAAGTATATGTTTTATATATACTCTAAAGTGTTCTGCGATTTTATTCCATGACATAGTCAGAAGTTAATGGGTGTAAAGTTTATTTTGTTTTACATTTAGAAATATTCTAGAATTTATGGTTTAAGCTTAAATTTGAACTTTGGAGTTTGATTGAGTTTGCCCATCTCTCATATGTTGGCGTATGAATTTGATTTATGTGTGAGTTAAAAATGGTATTAAACTAGCTTATCTTTTGAATTTTCTTTTCAAATTCTTTAAAATTAGCAGGTCAAGGGCTTGAGGCACCCATGTTTTTACTTTGAAAAAAAATCCAGAAATTCATTGAAATTATTAATACCACAATGATGTAGTAAATATATGTGTTAGGGGCAATTTGCTTGTCCCAAAAATTAAAAGGAAATCGAGAATTTCTCGTCTCCGATGGTCATAACTGACTCAGTGTTGAATTTCTGCAGTGGTCTACCTATGTTTTGACCATAATAATAATTGAAACCATGTTGTGGATTTCATTCATTTGAGGTTGGATAACCACTTAGTGGTTGCTTAATATTATTTTTGGGAGTTATATTTTCTTAGATACATCATACAATCTTGATTCCCTTATATTCAGTTAAAATGTGGGTTCTTCTTATCCTCTTATATGTAGGTTTTGCCTGATCTCTTTCACACTGTTCGTATCTGTGATGATTATCTCAAGGATTTTATAACATGGAAGCTTGGAACTCTAGTGTCTATAGTGCGCCAGGTGAATTACAATTTCATAAAATTCGTAGATGTGTGTTGCCTTTAGGGGTTGTTTATGATGATGTATGGTGTTTAAATGTGCTTGTGCAGCATATTCGTAAATATCTTCCAGAGTTGCTGTCTCTAATATCTGAATTATGGTCATCCTTTAGTTTGCCTGCTACTAATCGCCCTGCTCGTGGCTTTCCAGTAAGTTAAAACTTTTTTAAACTTTTTTCTTCCTTTGTTTTTGCCTTTTACTGGATACAATAACCTTATATTGTGAGACTACTACTTGTCAGGTTCTGCATCTAGTGGAACAACTTTGCTTGGCTCTCAATGATGAGTTCAGAACACATCTTCCGGTTATTCTTCCATGTTGTATTCAGGTTCTAAGTGATGCAGAACGGTGTAATGACTACACATATGTTCTTGACATACTTCATACACTTGAAGTATTTGGTGGTTAGTGCTCTTTCTTGACATATTGCATACACCAGAAGTTGATTTGTGTGGAACTGCACAATCCATGAATTAAGTTGGAGTGTTATAGGCTTAATATTGAACTGCACAATCTATATCTGATTAGAAGCCACTTAATATGGAATCACTTATTCTAGTAACCGTAAAACAATCCTAGCATTTGGTTCGTTCCTTTGAGAAAATAAACTCACCTGTTAATGTAAAGCAAAATTCACATGCTAAATTGTCTCATCAGGTGGAATTTCCAATTATGAAGATTGATTGATCACTGACTAGGTAACCTTGCATTCATAGATTTAAGTCGCGGTCGCGGTCGCGTGTAACGGTAACGGGGTCGTCACAGCCATAATGTAACGGTAACGGCCAACCGTTACGCAATTTTACCGCAAAAAATTACAAATTGAGAAATATTAACATAAATTACTAAATTTAAGAGTTATAACTAATTAATAAGCATAATACCCTATAAATAAAGACTCTACATGTATAATTTTTGACAAAAATTAATAATTTAGATAATTAATAAGCATAATTCATATTAAAAAAAAAAAAAAAAGACTGACTTACTCCATAATGGCCGTTACACCGTTATATAACGGCCGTTATGGCAATTAAGTTTACATTTTTTTTTTTGGTGTTATATAACGCCCATAACGGTAACGGTAAGGTAAAATACCGTTACATAACGTAACGTAACGGCCGTTATTTAAATCCATGCTTGCATTTGAATGGACATTGTTGGGTATTTCTGATAAGGACATTACTAGTGATTGGTTTTAAGTGGAAGTTCTATTTTGAGACTCCAACAGCAAAGATATAGGATGATAAATTTTGGGTGCAGTTTTGAACAGGCATGTGTGCTGAAAGTTCATAAGGAATAATACATGCTCTGAGATCATAAGGAAAATTATTGCTCTTCAAATTTATGATATTGACTGCATTGATTTCATGTTCTTAGTTCAAGATTTTCAATTTGGTGCCACAAGAGGCACTGCACCTTTTTCTTTTTTTCTATTTAAAGAAAATATTTAATAGAAGGGAAGAGAAAAGAGAACCCCTAGGCTCCAGCCTTTGGAGCTCAAATTACTAGAGAAGTATTGTGCTTTTTTGGACTTCGTATGTTCCAACATTTAAAGCATTTCTCATCACAACATTGTAGGGACACTGGATGAGCATATGCATCTGCTTCTTCCTGCACTTATTCGATTGTTTAAAGTGGATGCTTCAGTGGATATAAGACGGGCGGCTATCAAAACGTTGACAAGATTGATTCCTCGTGTGCAGGTGGGTCCTGAACCTTTTACAGTCAATGATTTTTTAGAATGTTCTGTTTTTTTTTTTTTAAATTTCATCTTCTGTGTTCTTAATAAAGATATAACTGTTGTCTAAATCATTACTTTGTAATATTTGTTGAAGAACATCCAGTCAACATATGCTAAATTTGTCATAATGTTGGGAAAATTGAAATTGATTTCTGAAACAGAAGAAAATCAATACACACATACACAGTTGCTTATCCTGTGGATGATTTTTCTTGCAATATATTTTTTTTCATCAGGTTACTGGCCATATTTCTTCTCTTGGGCATCACCTGAAGCTGGTCTTGGATGGGTAGGTCTCTACTTCCCTTGCATGTATGGAAAACTCACTTTTCTTTATATTTAGTTGTGTTATCATATTTATTTGTGTCTTGGAAAATAAAATATGTTCCTTTTTTTTTTTTTCTTGGTTAATGTTCATTTGTGCCCTACAAAATACTTATTGTCAAATTACATGGAGCTTAAATTTATGCAACAATCTTAGTCTTTAATTGTTGTTTTCCCTTGAGATTCTCATGCCTTTGCTGTCCTTTTCTGGCTGTTGCAATATGTCAAACTTATCTTAATAATTTATATTATTATTGGTGATGGTAACTATGGTAATAATGCTATCAAGTACATTTAATAATTGACAGCAAAAAAATAAATGTTATCAAACAAGCTTAAAAAATTTAAGTGCTGATCATTTTCATTTTAAGTGCTTAATATGGGTTAATCAAACATCCCTTGAGACCCCAAAACAAAGAAAAGTGAAAATAACTCAAATTTTCATTTTACTTTTGTCTCACTCATAAATCTCACCATTTCTTTTAGTTTATGGTCTATTGCTATCTAGAATGCACTAGTTTGATATCAACAAGCTAACAGGCACAGTGTATGTGATTTCTTCTCCTTTTAGCACTGTCCATATTCATGTTTTGTGCCCTTTAGTTGAAAATGCTTAGATTGTTTGGTCTTCAGTTAGTCAATAAAGCAATCAAGTTTTAATTAAGAATAAAAAATTAATAGCCTCTATTTAATGAATTCAGTGCACTCATGGTTTTAAAAAACAGATGTAACGGAAATTTGGCCTTCCGTTACCGTTACAGCCATGAAAGAACGGACAAAAAAAAAAATGCAGCCTTAATGGCCATAACGGCCTTTACATTAATTTTGGCAGAGAATATGCAGAGTATTCTCTAAATTATTAATTTTGGTAAAAAATTATACATTTTAAGTCTTTATTTATAGAGTATTATACTTATTAATTAGTTATAACTCTTAGATTTAGTAATTTATATCAATATTTCTCATTTTGCAATTTTTTGCGGAAAAATTGCGTAACGGTTTGTCGTTACCGTTACATTATGGCTGTGATGACCTTGATACCGTTACACGCAACCGTGACCGTGAAAGTGACCTTACCGCGATTTAAATCTATGAGTGCACTAAAGGAAAGGTGGTCTGGTTCGTAGACCTTACTAGTCCAGAGTTGGGATTCAGAAGTTAACTGATGTTATTTTACTTTTCTGTTCTCTTTTTTTTCTTGTTCTTTCTTCCTTTTTTCTTACTGGCTGTGCTGGTTGAGGTAGGAAGGGGGAGCAGGGGAAGAAAAAGAAGTCATCCTGAGTAAAGTTTCTTTACTTGTTTAGAGGAGGCCTTTGTTCCCTATCCACACACTGTCAAAAAAAGTATATATATGTTATTTTTGTACTCTTATTAATTCGATGTTCCCATCTATTCTTCTTAACACCATGTTTTGGAAGGTTGAAATTGAAGGGAAAATATATAAAGGAATGAAAATATAATTATTTTCTATCCAATTTGTTGTTTGGAAATGAAGAAAATGTGAGAGAAAATAAGGATGAATAAGCTATGGGGCCCACATTACATTTTCCTCCCAAAACAAATAAAATTACCTATTTACCATCTTGAAAAATTCTTTTAAGAAAAAAAGTTGAGGACAAAAATATAATTTTACTTATTATATAATAAATTTTCTTCCTTTCTCAAGGATTTTATCCAAACAAAAGAAAATAAAATAAATTTCCCTCCCTTAATAATTTCCCTTCTTATTTTCTCCTCTTTATTTTTCTTTCCTCCCTCATTTGCTTCACAAACATAGCATAAAGGAATAGGTGCAGCTATCTTTTGTTTAATTAAATAATTCTTGTTTTTTTTTTTGCCAACCTTTAACTTTAGAAGACAAGTAAATAGCATCCTTTCTTAATCTGCAAAAATCCCTGTGTCTCTCTCATATTATAGATTTTTTTCATAATTTCTGTGGTTTATATTTTTGGTAGTTTGCAGAGGCTAATCTATAAACTGCTACTTTAAGATGATGATTGAACTTTAGGACTTAACATTTATTTATTTTTTTTTAAATATTCAACCTCTTGCTTCTGTTTATGTAATTTCCTAATTCACAGGAAGAATGATGAGATTAGGAAAGATGCGGTTGATGCACTTTGTTGTTTGGCACATGCTCTTGGGGAGGACTTTAACATTTTCATCCCATCAATTCACAAACTTCTGTTGAAGCACCGGCTGCGGGTATGTTTACCAGAAATATTATCATTTTTATATATTCTTTTCTTTTTTCAGAGGTATAGTTTTAGGTATTAAATGATTGTTGTTTCACATTGCTAATTAAGTATGTCATTCTATCTTCAGCATAAAGAATTCGAAGAGATTGAAGGATGTTTGAGAAGACGTGAACCTCTAATCCTTGGGAGCACAGCTGCACAAAGATTGAGCAGACGACTTCCAGTGGAGGTTATTAGTGACCCTTTAAATGATATGGAGAATGACCCTTATGAAGATGGGACTGATGCGCAAAAGCAACTTAGAGGCCATCAGGTAATGTTGTGCTAGTGGTGTGTATTCAGTGATTTTCATTGCTGGCTATGAGTATATGTTAGCCATACAAATATGTAATTAAGCTATCAATCCGTGGTGATTCCCAAGGAAAATATGACGTTGATAGCTTAGGTTTCTTTATGCCAAGGTGCATATATAGGGTGCGTTTGGAATTGCTGTTAGGGGTTGAAAAAATGCTTTTACAATTTTTTTGATTTAATTGATTGATTTTTATTATTTTTTATAAACTGCATTTTCAAACTTGCTTCTGGGAAAAACATCAATTTACCTACTTCTGAGAAAAAACAGTTTTAAAAAGCAATTTTAAAAATAATATAAATTTTTTTGTTGAAAAGCACTTTTGAAAAATTCAATCCCAAACAGGGCCATAGCATGCCAGACATGATGTATATTTGCATAGTATTACGTAGGATATATTGCATACTTTTGGTTAATAACTTCACTCATGGTTTTGCGTGTCTCCTTCCTTTGGCATGACTTATGAAAAGAAATTGGTAAATTGGTGCTTTCAATCTGAACTACAGTACGACCACTAATGTATGGAATATATTATTCTAATGCCCAAATCCATGAAATCAACATTTGGGAGTAAATGATATCAAAAATCACCAAATTCTGATTTTTTTTCAATGTGGTCAATAAAGAAAAAAATTTTGTTGGCGAATCAACTTTTTTTTTTTTTTTCAATTAGAGGTCATTTGAGAGTTTTCGGCATAATTCCACCGGAGTGGGTGGCATGACATTACACGTCACTCCAACTATTTGACTCAGTACGCCACTTCGGATCCACGTCAGATGAACTTTAATGACCACATTAAAAAAAACTCTCAAAGTTTGGTATTTTTGGAGTCATTTATATTTTTTGCCTTTTGATTTTTTTAATTTTTTTTTCCATTCAAAATATTTTTTTAATTATTTTTTATTTTTTATCAAAATATTCTTTTAAGTGAAAATATTCTTCTAATTTAAATTTTATTTAATTTTCATGAATTTAAACAATAAATTTTCCTTAAAAATCAATCTCTGTATCTAAAATCATTGGTTACTTTTTTTTTTCATTCAAAATATTTTTTTGAGTGAAAATATTCTTCTTATTTAAATTTACTAAATTAGAAGATATTTTTCTAATAAATTAATAACTATTAGATCTATTAGATGTTCTCAAAAATTTATATAAATTATTGTATAGAAGGGAATGACTCAATAATTAAGATTTAAGATCTATTAAATAGTCTTATATTCAAATCAATTAACAACTTATTTAAATTTTAATGTGGCAAAATATTTTCCATTTTCTTTCTAAAATTTAAATTAGAAGAATATTTTCACTTAAAAGAATATTTTGAATGAAAAAAAAGTAACTAATGGTTTTGAATTTATATATTGATTTTTCAGGAAAATTTATTGTTTGAATTTATGAAAATTAAATAAAGTTTAAATTAGTAGAATATTTTTACTTGAAAGAATTAAAAGAATATTTTGATGAAAAAATAAAAAATAATTGAAAGAATATTAGTGAACATAATTAAAAGAATTTTTTTTTAATTAAAAAATTGAAAGAATATTAGTGAACATAATTAAAAGAATTTTTTTTTAATTAAAAAATTAAAAGAATTTTTTTAATAGAAAAAATAATTAAAAGAATCAAATGATAAAATATATAAATGACTCCAAAAATACTAAATTTTAGGAGTTTTTCTAATAATGTGGTCACTAAAGTTCATCTGGCATGGATCTGAAGTGGCGTGCTGAGTTAGATAGCTGGGGTGACGTGTCATGCCACATCAGCACTCCGATGGAATTTTGACTTGAATCTGACCAATGACCTCTGATTGAAAAAAAAATAAACGTTTAGGTATTAATCTGCAGGAAAATTTTCTTTAGTGATCACATCGAAAAAATTACCAAAGTTTGGTATTTTTTGTATCATTTACCCCAGCATATGTTCTTTGTTGAAAAAGTTCAAAAACCTAACATAAAATTGTAAATGGAATTTTAGAACTAGCTTTCACAGATGATCATTTCTTTTGGTAGTAATTGAATAGTTGTGAAATTCTGAAGTGACTATGTACATAGTATATTCAGGCATTGATGTGATAGCAAATATTAGGGGCAAAACGAAACTAAAAGCTACATCTAGAATTATAGATATTTAGGAAATCTGAAAAGGAAGCTGAGAGCTTTAAGACTCTGGAGCAGAGCCAAGACTGTAGTAAAACATATGTTAGATTTTGCTCTGGAATTGATCATTTGACAACTAGAAATGCCAGGCTGTTCCTGATAATACATTCCATTTCTGCATAACACATTATGGCACAGCTCTCTATGCCATTACCCTCTATTTATCTCTTATTCTTAAACATCCAATTGACATGATAACTGAATTTGGCAGGACTGAATATACCAAAAGAAGGATAGGAAAAACATAAAATAAGCCCATTATGCAACTGGAAAAGCTACAAATGATAATTGATAATTCCCCTATCTTTTTTACGTGTCTAATGTTTCTAAGTATTTCCTTTTCCCTGAATTCTCTGTTATAAAAATACAGGAAAGAACTTCTGCACAGGCAAATAAATAACTAGCGTTTTGTAGGTGCTATCTCATTATTGTTTGCCCCTTGCAAGGTAGTACAAAGTATTAACACTAAATGTTTTATTACTCGCTGTATGGTATTTATATGTTCATGTTCCAATTTGGTTTATGTAGGTGTTCCTTTTAGCTCCAATTTTACACTTTCCTACTCCACTCTCAAACTAGTGAATCTTCATTTAAGATGAATTGAAGCTAATGTAAAACTTGTGGATAATATGTCTTCTGCAATGAACTATCGGACATATTGATTTGGAAAATACTTTGTACTTTAAAGAAGTTTTTAAAATATAGCAATAGATAACATCCTAGTGATCATGTTTTAGGGAAATAAACAGATTATAAACTCATTCTTCAAATATATTAATATATTGCTCATAAAAATTATTAATCCTCTTTTTTATTAAATAATTACTGTCTTGCCTTGCAATTTTCTGTCTAATATAAGTTTTGTACAGGTCAATGATGGTCGTTTACGCACTGCTGGAGAGGCTTCTCAGCGCAGTACTAAAGAAGATTGGGCAGAGTGGATGAGGCATTTTAGTATTGAACTTCTAAAGGAGTCTCCTTCTCCAGCATTGCGAACCTGTGCCAGACTTGCACAGTTACAGGTATAGTAACAGTATTCGTTTATGCAATTGGTCTCATACTTATCATTCTAATACACTGTTTTTGCAGCCTTTTGTTGGGCGTGAGTTGTTTGCTGCTGGTTTTGTTAGCTGTTGGGCACAACTGAATGAGGGTAGCCAAAAACAATTGGTTCGGAGTTTGGAGATGGCATTTTCATCTCCAAATATTCCTCCTGAAATTCTTGCAACCCTCCTTAACTTGGTATGTCTGGTCTTTATATGGAATATTATTGCTTTTAATTTAGACTGTACTGGTTTAATGAGAATTCTTATTTTGTTGTGCTTGTCTGCTGTAAAGTATTTATTTGTTCATTAAGTGTCATTGTCACCATAAACTATCAATTTCATTGTTTAGTAATTCCAAAAGCTTAAATTGCTGTGGTATAACTATATATCTAATTCCCTGCAACCTGAATATGACCTTTATTTATTTTTTTTCTTTTCATGTTTTAAATAAATGTTTCTTATTGAATGAAGTATGGGATAATGTAGTTGACATCAGTTTTCTTCTTTTTACATTTTTATAGATTCTAGTATGATCTAGAATTTTTCTATGCACCAAGTATGAAGTAGTATAGACTTTTCAGCATGCGTAGTGCTGAATTGTACTAAGGCGATACCATTATTCTACTGAAAGAAGAGGGGAGATGGCCAATGATCATGTACTCTTATCATCCTAACTTCAGTTCACTAGATATGGTAATTTGCCAAGGTTTGATTTGACAGGTTGTAGACAAAAAAATTTCTGTGGCATTGATTGTTCATGTTCAGCCCCTTTTCTTTTTGAACAAAAAACAATATAGAGAGAAGCTGTAGAAAAAGAGCAAATGTTGAAGTCTAAACCTTGATCTATTTCTCATAAAACCATGATATACTTTTAGTACTTAGATGCAAATCTAGGGGGCGTTTGTTTAATTGTTAGTTGTTTGACCCTCAACACTTAGGGAAATATGTTTGGTAAACAAAAAATCATGGCAGTGATTAGCTATTTGAAACACAAATAACTGTTGATTCTACAAACTCCATGACGAAGCTTTCTCCATTAGCTAATAGTTGATGGAAATATTTTTTAACATTTAGACAATATTCAGTGTCAAAAGTTATTAATAACAAGCTTATCCTTTCTTTAAATTATATGTTTTATGTAATTAAATTTGCTCATTGATTAAGAAACAATTATCAGGATATCATCACAGCAATTGAAAATTACTAATAAATTTTATTTGTAGGCAAGAAAAGAATAACTATCCATCATGGACATCAATGAAAAAAGAAACTATAATTTACTAATTCATGTTTTCTTCATTTTAATTTTTATAACTAATTAGAAAATGAAATGATAAGATATTATACACCATGTTTAAAAATTAATCATTTCTTCCTTGGTAATTTAACATGTCAATAGCAATAGCTAAGAATGATTAACCAATGAGTATTATTCATCAGCTATCAACTGCTATTAATAGATAAACCAAATGAAGCCCTAATGGTTTTCCCCTGGGCAGTTCCATTTGTCTGTGCTGAATGTTTTTGATTGTCCCTTGTAAATAAGGTTCATTTTGTGCTGGGTTTGTACATAGTATTGTGCTGATTCATAATACATGAGAAAGAAATATGGAATCTGTTTTTCTGTGGAAGTTTCGCATCTTTGTGCCAGACTGCAATTATATGATTGTTATTTTACTTGCTGCTCATTTCCTTGCAGGCTGAGTTCATGGAGCATGATGAGAAGCCTCTTCCAATAGACATCCGTCTACTTGGTGCTCTTGCAGAAAAGGTGTTGTTTCTTCTTAGATGACTTCTAAAGTTGCAGAATCCTCGATACTTAATTATATGGGTTGTGCATCAAGACCAGAATTGTGCTGACATGTTGCATGCTTATGTCTTTGATCAATGATGCTTTACAGTGCCGTGCATTTGCAAAGGCTCTGCATTACAAAGAAATGGAGTTTGAAGGTGCACGCTCAAAGAAGATGGATGCTAACCCTGTTGCTGTTGTTGAAGCTCTCATACATATAAATAACCAATTGCACCAGCATGAGGTCTTCTTTCATAAAATTTATGTTACATTGCCTTTACACTTTCACCCTTTACTTCTGATATGTTTCCCCTTTCTTAGTTTCTGACGTTTTTATTTGTTTTCAATGATGATTCTTAGGCTGCTGTTGGAATATTGACGTATGCCCAACAACGTCTTGATGTTCAACTTAAGGAATCCTGGTATGGATTCACTTGATGGAAAATTTTTTCATGTTTTCTATATAAACTTTTGAGGACTGCTCTGTTTCAAAAGAAAAATAATATTCCGTCACTGTAATTTTCTTGTTCTTGTTTAGGTATGAGAAATTGCAGCGGTGGGATGATGCTCTCAAAGCATACACTGCAAAAGCTGCGCAAGCATCAAGTCCGCATCTCGTATTGGAAGCTACACTAGGTATGTATTAAGTATTAACTAGGTCCTATTAGTTGTTGCTTTCCCTTATTTTTCCTGCGCTAGCAAGTTTTTTAGGTTCTGTAATTCATAAAAGCATTACTTTTATCATTCTGAAATCTGCTGCTGCTGCCATGAATTTTTTAAAGCCATTAGCAAAATCACTCAAATCAACAATAAGCTCTATAGAATATAACTTTAAAAAAAATTGATGAAATATGTAAGATATTATGTTAATAACTAGTCGTAAGCTCGCTCTTTGTGCTAGTTTTGGTCATAATTTTTTTATTTAATTTATATTTTTTCAAATATTTTAAGATATGTGAACTATTATTTTTTTTTATTACTTGGGTCTAGATAAATTTTTAATTGGGACCTAGAAAAATACAATGATATGGAAAAAAATTGATGAGGTAACTTCATATAAGTTTAGTTTTTGAAATAGTTACTTTACAAGGCGAAAAATTGTCTAAATAACTTGAGTTCAGTTTTTATTATACATATAGATTGGACGAAACATGACAAACGGCCTTTTCTCATTTCTCACATTTTGCCTACTGTTTTTAGGTGATTGGCACCATAGAGAAACAGAAAATAGCATTATAGTGGGCTAAAGTTCCATTATGAAACGGTCGATACATTACAAAACAGCCATTATTTAAAATCCAGATTGAGAGACTTCGATGACAATTATTCTGAAAATTAATCCCCTCATATATTGATTATATCAAATAGCATTGATATTGCCTGATTGCTGAGGTGCTGTATAGGTTGACTATGAACTGGGTTTGGACATGAGAATAGGCCTGGTAAAACCTTGACAAAAGAAAAATAGTAGAGTTCAGGCTGGAGTCAATCATCCAAGTGCACGGTTGTGGTGCTATTAGATTCGGATTACTGTTAGCCAACAAAATTAATTGAAGAGTTTTGCTTTATTTACTCCTTATCATTTTGCCTGGCTGGCTGGCTGGTTAGGTTTTCTAGTGAGGATCTTCGCTATTGCTGGAAGCTAGGTAACCCTTGTTGAAGCATCACATCACATTAGCACTTAAAGTTTTCTGAAAGAGAATTCTTGTTTGATACATTTCATAATGGTAATTGATGTCAATGCAGTTAGAAAAAAAAAAGTTCACCTGTATGGCCCTGATGGTTACATTTATTTTGTGATAACTACCCTAACCCTCTCCAGAGACAGCAATAGGGAAGCTTCCTGTATTCACAGCTTTAGTGACATCCATTACTATTTACAATGTACTTTACTACCTCTTGATGGTGTACTGTGCTGCTTGTGATATCCTCCACTATTATTATAGTGCTAGTGTAATCGTGATCAATGGGTCAAGTTGCATAACAACCACTTTGTTTTTTAAACATTCATCATCTTGATCTCATGATCTGCATGATGTGCCGCTTCTGCTTAACAAGTTCTTCCCCATTAACCTTCATTACATGTTGATATCATTTCCAGCTTCTACCATACCTTGTTTTTCCTTTTCCTCTCATACACTCACGAGGAGCAAGGGTATATCACGGTTTTGCATCTTTGTCATCTTTAATGTTCAATGATCTTGGCATGTCTCCTATGACAATCTTGAAATTGATCATCTGAGTTCATCTTCTGTAGGAAGGATGCGATGTCTTGCTGCATTAGCTCGGTGGGAAGAGCTTAACAACCTGTGCAAGGACTTTTGGACCCCAGCAGAGCCATCTGCTCGATTGGAAATGGCACCAATGGTTGTTTTCTGATTTTGTGCAGTTGAATAAATTTCCCTAAATGCATGCTTATATATGTAATGTGGTTGGCTCAGGCTGCTAGTGCTGCTTGGAATATGGGAGAATGGGATCAAATGGCAGAATATGTGTCTCGATTAGATGATGGTGATGAAACTAAACTTCGAGGTTTAGGGAATACCACTGCTAGTGGTGATGGAAGCAGTAATGGTACATTCTTCAGGGCTGTCTTATTAGTTCGTAGGGGAAAGGTACTCTTGTACTCTTTGTATCATATATATGTTACTTGGTTTATTGTGGGGCATTTGACATTGTTTACTTGGTTTATTGTTATTATGGTTTCTCTTAGTATGATGAAGCTCGTGAGTATGTTGAGAGAGCTAGGAAGTGCTTGGCAACGGAGCTTGCTGCTTTGGTTAGTTTCTTATCTCCTTATGCATGCTCTTCTTAGTCAACTCCTGTATATGAGACTCTTATTTCCCAATTAAATTCTTTATGTGTGAAAGTGGCAATGGAGTGGGCAGGGACGGGGAGTCATTCCCATCCCTGTTGTTGTACAAGGATCCCAATGCCCTGCCTTTCTTTTTTCTTTTTCGTTGTAAAATTTCTTTTTAGTAACTAAAGGATAAATTACTATCCCATGGGCTGGGGTGGAAGCGTAACTCCTTATCTCCACTAATGAGGACAGGTTTTCCTACGTCCCTATTAGTGATGAAAGAGGTATTCTCTTCTCTACCCTGTTTGGGGCAGATCCCCTGAGGAATAGGGAATCCCTTCACACTGCCGTCCGCATTATGGTGTGCTATTGCTGATGTCTTTGGATATTTCTTTTTCAGGTTTTGGAGAGCTATGAACGTGCTTACAGTAATATGGTCCGAGTTCAACAACTGTCAGAACTAGAGGAGGTTAACTTCAGTATTTGAGACACTATTTTCTATTTTTGGTTGTAATTCCTTACCCAAGCGTGAAAAATTGTGTGATATGGAGTGGCAATTGGTTTTCCAATAGGTAATTGACTATTGCACTCTTCCTGTGGGAAATCCTGTTGCTGATGGCCGGCGAGCCCTTATTCGCAACATGTGGACTGAGAGGATTCAAGGAGCAAAGCGTAATGTTGAGGTAGATATGATATGTTCTGCCTCTTTCTTCTATCAAACTGAAGTTTGTATGATTTTAAGCAATATTTCAAGCTTTGATTACAGAATTAATTTATTGAGGAATGAAAAATAAAGTACCTGCAGTGCAATTTTTTCAATGAAAGAAAAAGTTAACAAATTGGGTAGCTAAGGATGATATAAACAGGGTCTTGCAGTTACAGTATTAGAACTTAACCTGACTATATAAGTTGGTGCTACAGTGAATTTTTCAAAAAATAAGTAAAATGACTTGTGTTCACACTTTTAACATATTACAAAATATATACAAATCATACTCTCAACATTTTAAATAATTATAAGTTTTCTATCCGTAACTGACTAATAGTAGAAAACTTGCTGGTTGAAATAACAGCTGCTTCAGGCTGTTCTTCTGCATCAATTCTAATATTTTCTTACTCATTTTGTTTTTGTTTTCATTTCTTTTTTCTTCTTTTTCCTTGTTCTTTATAAAATTTGTTATGCTAAATATTTAGGTCTGGCAAGTTCTTTTGGCTGTTAGAGCACTTGTACTTCCTCCAACAGAAGACATTGACAATTGGCTCAAATTCGCTTCTCTTTGTTGGAAAAGTAATCGGATAAGTCAGGCTAGATCAACTTTGGTTAAACTCTTGCAGGTCAGTGATGCATGTCTATTGGGACCAAGAAATATGCATATTATTGCGATTGATGCACATTTGTCTTTCCATACTTGACTTTGTGTTCTGTACTTTATTTAGTACGACCCTGAGACATGTCCTGAAAATGTACGATACCATGGGCCGCCTCAAGTAATGCTGGCATACTTGAGATATCAATGGTCACTTGGGGAAGATCACAAGAAAAAAGAAGCATTTTCTAGGCTGCAGGTATGTATGATTGATTTCCCAGTTGGTGTACAAGTACCTGTGATCATCCAATTCATCTGATACTGCTGGCATGATATGATGTCTGATTCTCTTGCTGCATGTTTTGGTTGGCTGTTAAATAATTGTAAACAGAATTTGGCCATAGAGCTTTCAAGTTCCGGTAATATTCATTCAGTTGCACCAACTGGTTTAATGAGTGGTACAAGTTCAAATGTCCCCCTTCTTGCTCGTGTATTTCTTGAACTAGGAAATTGGAAGTGGACACTTTCTCCTGGATTGGATGATGATTCCATACAAGGTGGTTATCCCCACAACATTTCACACTGCCCTCTCATAATGAACATATATGTACATATATATTAAAAAATAAAATCTGTGGCAAAAAATGGTTAGTCTCAATCCTTCTGATTACCTTTTTTTTTCAGATATCCTAATGGCATTTGGGAAAGCCACTCAATTTGCAACAGAATGGGCCAAAGCATGGCACCGTTGGGCTTTGTTCAATACAGCAGTGATGTCTCATTATACTCTGAAGGGGTTTCCAAATGTTGCCTCACAGTTTGTTGTTGCAGCTGTCACTGGATATTTTCATTCAATATCTTTTGCAGCAAATGCTAAAGGGGTGGATGATAGCTTACAGGTAAAGAATTTCTGTATATGGGGGTTTACAATTTTTTTTTTTTGTCAAAGAAAGTTGGATACAATATGGAAGCCTTTGAGAGGCATCTGAGATAATGCCAAGGCATTTATTTGACTTGAAAATTTTGCTTTGTTCTTTTGTTTCTTTACTCAGTATTTCCTTTCTTTCTGTTGGAATTATGGGAGGGAGGAACGCTCACAAGCACAACAAAACACACATAACAAAGAAAGAAAACAGAGCAGAGAAAAACAAAAGCTTTAACTTTGAAAATAACATTTTTTTTCTTTCTTCATTTTCAGCATACATATTCATTACATTAAGTTTTTCCTTCCTCTGCATCTTTGTTCCAGAACACAACAACTATTTATACTAGTACAAATGGTAGCTTAAATCTCTAAGCAATTACCTACTTCTACTGCAATCATTTCTATCCCATACCTGCTGTCCTAACTTTATGCTTAAAATAAGGTATGCCACACACTTAAACTATTACATCAAAACATTAAAATCAGCAAAATATCTCATTCTCCAACACTCCTCCTTGAGATATTTTGCTGGAGATCTCTTTTGGAGAGCTTCAAAACAATTTCAATCTCTTTAACACAAACAAACTCTTCTCCATAAAAGTTTTTCAAATTTCATAACTAATTTTCAGCTTCTTCAACCACAACAAAAAAATTTTCTTTTCATTTTGCAGTTTTTGGACATACTGAGTCCCTTCAAACAAGTTTTTTTTTTTTTTTTTTTTTTTCAGTTTTTGGACATGTGGGTCCTTCATCAACAAATATTCTGCAATTTTACGACATGCTGGTCTCTTCCACATCTTCAAATTTTCTGCAGTTAAGGACTTGCTTAGGTCTCTTCCATCATCATCCATTCACATATAAAAGAAACATAAACATGCAACATCA
Organism: Vernicia montana; assembly: GCA_949750685.1. Lineage (NCBI taxonomy): Eukaryota > Viridiplantae > Streptophyta > Magnoliopsida > Malpighiales > Euphorbiaceae > Vernicia > Vernicia montana. The sequence goes on along the minus strand of CATKHJ010584797.1, from coordinate 19,019 downwards.
AATCAAAAACAAAAATTTCTTTTTCATCTTCAACACATAGAAAATGTTTTTTTTCCCAAAAACACTTCTTTTGTTTTCTTTAAAAAAAAACACTCATTCTTCATTTTCTTTCACCCATAGGCCTTCTAAGACCATTAAAGCTCTGATACCATATATTGGAATTTTGGGAGGGAGGAACGCTCACAAACACAACAAAACACACATAACAAACAAAGAAAACAAAGCAGAGAAAAACAAAAGCTTTAACTCTGAAAATACCATTTTTTTTTCTTTCTTTTCTTTTTCATTTTCAACATACAAATTCATTACATTAAATTTTTCCTCCCTCTGAGGAACGCTCACAAACACAACAAAACACACATAACAAACAAAGAAAACAAAGCAGAGAAAAACAAAAGCTTCAACTCTGAAAATAACATTTTTTTTTCTTTCTTCTTCATTTTCAACATACAAATTCACTACATTAAATTTTTCCTCCCTCTGCATCTTTGTTCCAGAACACAACAACTATTTATACTAGTACAAAAGATAGCTTAAATTTCTAAGCAATCACCTACTTCCACTACATCCATTCCTATCCCATACCTGCTGTCCTAACTTTATGCATAAAATAAGGTGAGCCACACATTTAAGCTATTATATCAAAACATTAAAATCAGCAAAATATCTCATTCTCCAACACTTTCTTATCCTTAGAAACTCTAGTTCTACATCAGTTCTATACAATATGTAGCGTAGAAGTGTGCAATTAGAGTCATGTTAGAAACTGAGAACCCCTTCTTCATTGCTCTTTTTTGTTTTTTGTTTTTCTTTTGTCGCTGTCAGGCCAATTTGATAGAAAACACAAACAGTGCCCCCCCCCCCCCCCCCCCAAACCAAAAAAAAAAAAAAAAAAAAGCAGCAGCCATCCTAGTTCATGATCTTCCCTTCTTAGCTAGGGTCATCTATTGTACACAAACTTCCCCTTACTTTTCTGGTCATGAAGGCACTATCTTACCATTGCACAATGCAAATTTGACAGAGGTTAATGTTAACTTAAGACCTTAGTTCACTGTTTTTGATAGGTTAAAAGGCTAGTCTGAGATTAAAAATGCTGCATCCTTAGTCATGTTGTTTATGTTAATTTGACATGAAATCATTTTCCATTAGAACAAAATAACTTTAGTTCTTGATGTTTCAAAAGACTGTTTTTAAAGTCAAAGTCTTAGCTCCTATGGACTGGCGTCCTCATGAGAACAATGTATCTTTTAATTTTGGCTCATGTATGTACCATGATTGGAGTCATAATGCAACCCTAAATATTCCTCAACCATGCTAAACCTTAGTAAAATGCATTATTCCTTCCAGCTTCCATCTTTCTTTTTTCCTTCCCATTTGCATGTAAACCTATGCTACAGTTTATATAATTAGTGTGATGTTGGTGCACTATATATTTTATCCTTTATTAATTCCTTATTTTTCCATCATATTTTCCTGGATCTTGCTTTATATTCAGTATATTGATCCTCCGCTGTTCTTTTGAATTGTGCTATCTACTTCAGGATATTCTTCGTCTTCTTACTTTATGGTTCAACCATGGAGCTACTGCAGAAGTTCAAATGGCATTGCAGAAAGGATTTGCACATGTTAATATTAACACATGGCTAGTTGTCTTACCTCAAATAATTGCCAGGATACATTCAAATAACCATGCTGTGAGAGAACTAATACAATCACTTTTGGTGCGAATTGGGCAAAGTCATCCCCAGGTCTGGCTTTTGATACAATCACATTATTCAAATTGATATATTTACATGTTATAGGTAGCTTGCTTTGACAGATTCAATATAAAATCCTGTTAATATCACCAAGGGGTTTTCGAATTTAACATTAATGTCGGTGTTTATCATAAAATACAAATTCAAATTTACCTTCATTTCAAATGGAGTTTTAAAGTAGTTGCTTATGCAAGCAATGTTCTCAACGAAAATATTTTTCATGTCTTCAAGGAATTTATTATTTTGCAGGCTCTTATGTATCCTCTTCTTGTGGCATGCAAATCCATAAGCAACTTACGTAGAGCAGCAGCTCAAGAAGTGGTTGACAAAGTTCGGCAACATAGTGGTGTACTGGTGGATCAGGTCAGTTAATAGTCAACTTGTAGTTAATAAATTCTTTGATGTACTTTTGTTGTCTGACAAATAGGTTCTTCACATGCAGGCACAACTTGTGTCAAAGGAACTAATCAGGGTTGCAATTCTTTGGCATGAAATGTGGCATGAGGGATTGGAAGAAGCCAGTCGGTTGTATTTTGGTGAACATAACATTGAGGGCATGTTGAAGGTGTTGGAACCTTTGCATGAAATGCTAGAGGAAGGTGCTTCGAGGGAGAATACCACCATAAAGGAGAGAGCATTCATTGAGGTTTCTGCCCATATTTGTATACTAGTTCTTGTGTTTTCTCTTGCTCTATGAATATTTATAATTAGTGTATGATCATCTTATTTTGAAATTATTTTGGATCATAAACTATAATTCAAATATGAAGTTTTGGATCCAGCTTTCTTGGCCTAATCAAGGAAATTCTTTGGTTGATTAGGATTTTCTATTTTGGATAAATGGTTTATTTAGGATATTTTCTTGTTTTATTAACTAGAGAATTTGGTAGGATAAGTAGGGTGACATTACTATGGAGATTTTCATTATTAGTATTGCCTGCCTTTTCTATTTCGGGGTTGCAGATGAATTGATTGATCACTATTGATATTTATTTACCCTTCTTTCTTTAGCTTTCTTCTCAGTCTCCCTAACCAGACGTGCTGTGCCTCTATTTTTCCCTCTGTTTTTTCTATTTATTATCCGTTTCTGCTGTGTTCCATTCCAACTTTGAAGCCATGAGCATGGAATCAAAGAGCTTTCTTCTCCTTGAACATTCATTTTATTAATTGAAATCTTTTTATTTTCTTGTTGGAATCTATAAACCATTTTAGGGCACTATTCCATTGTATATGTTAAGCTAATAATAGCAATTTTTTTTGTGACTGAAGGCATATCGACATGAATTGTTAGAGGCCTGGGATTGTTGCATGAATTACAAGAGAACTGTAAAAGAGGCTGAGCTTACCCAGGTATAACAACTAGATATATTGAAATCTCAAGTCTATGATTATTTGAGTTTTTCCCTATTGATGAAGAGATAGGAAAGCTTATTGTATGAATGTGCATACCTGCGACCTCTTCCTAGGGGTGGAAATGTGGATGAGGGACCTGAATGGATTGCAATCTTTTATTTCTTCTATCTTGCTATTTTGGTGCTGGACTCATTAAAGTCAATGGAAGAACTGGACTCATTAAGGTCAATGGAAGAACTCATGGCATGTGAATGTCTTCTAATGGTCATAATTACCAACATTGGCCTGGATGCTTTAAAATAGCTCCTGTATAAAATAGTGAATTAGTAGGTGCCACTCAATTCTGGTGCAATGCTTTGGGTGGTTTTTCAGGTCATTTCCCTTGATTTAGAGGCCTTCTGTTCCTTTGTCTTTCTCATTATATGGATCCAAAGACCCCATTTAATGTTCACTGCACACATTAATGCACAATCACCCCCCATTAAAACAGTTGAAAGTTGAATGCTTCGCCTTCAATTAGCTTGGGTGGGAAAAGCAACTTTTTTCCTTAGCTGAGGCGACTAAGTTGTACGTGGTTGAGACTTCATTGGGTTATTGAAGTTATGGAGTGGTGTCTATGCATTCATTATCTAGGACCAGATGCTAAATGATTTGAATTCTGTTTTGATTAGGCATGGGATCTATATTACCATGTTTTCAGAAGGATAGACAAGCAGCTTCAAAGCCTTACAACTTTGGATCTCCAGGCAAGTAGAAGGTCTTTGTTTTTTATTTGTAGCGTTTTACTTAATGGCACGTACTTACTGTACTTGAATAAAAACAGTCTGTTTCTCCGGAGCTGTTAGATTGTCGTAATTTGGAGCTTGCAGTTCCTGGGACATATCGTGCTGGTAAAAGTTTACTTGCTGTTTCACAAGAATGTTACTTGAATTTTCATTTCCTCGCTAACATTTGGAGTCATTTTGCACACTTCAGATTCACCAGTAGTGACAATTGCGTCATTTGCACGACAGCTTGTTGTTATAACATCTAAACAGCGACCCCGGAAATTGACAATTCATGGCAGTGATGGTGAAGATCATGCCTTCTTGCTGAAGGGACATGAAGATCTGCGCCAAGATGAACGTGTCATGCAGGTAGTCTCTTTCCACTTCACTGTTTTTTGTACACTGCTGGTAGATGAGGTTATTTGGCTCCTGTTGCTGGGAGCCCAGACCTTCAGTGCATATTCTTGCCTCAGTTAAAAAAAATCTTTTACTTTTTATTATTTGTAAAAAGACTCAACCCCTTTAACATGTTATCAGCTTTTTGGTCTGGTAAATACCCTTCTGGAGAATTCAAGAAAAACATCTGAAAAGGATCTATCTATTCAACGATATGCGGTCATTCCATTATCTCCAAACAGTGGGTTGATCGGATGGGTTCCACATTGCGACACCCTACACCAACTTATTAGAGAATACAGGGATGCCAGAAAGGTATGTCAGGCTTTATCAGCTGGTAGGTGGGTCCATTTGCATGTGTACTTGTGGTAGATGATCATGTTATTGCTTTGTGGCTTAAGTAATCTGCAATTTGTTTACTTATGCATGTCCTAATGATTTCAGATCACTTTGAATCAAGAGCACAAATATATGCTTAGTTTTGCTCCAGATTATGATCATTTACCACTCATAGCTAAGGTGGAAGTATTTGAATTTGCTCTGCAAAATACGGAAGGAAATGACCTTGCCAGGGTATGGATGGCAGATTCATCACTTTATTATTGTTTTCCTGTCACTATGGACCTTACTTTAAGATAACAACATCATGCTTTCTGTTAGGTTCTTTGGTTAAAAAGCCGCACTTCTGAGGTATGGCTAGAGAGGAGAACAAATTACACAAGAAGTTTAGCAGTCATGAGCATGGTAAGTGTTTACCTTCTATTGTGTAGCTTCTTGGATTAAATGTCAGGTTCAATATGTGAAACTTCATTATATGATAGTCATATATGATTTGGAAGCTTTTGGTGATACATTATGTTGCCTGATAATCTAAAAAGGAAAATAAGATTATATGCTGTTTCCTGCGGTTATCCAGTTACCCAAATTGCTACTGGAATTGCTGTTTGTCCTGAGATTGAAAGAGACAGGAAAGAAAAAGTTGCAGGAAATCTTAGGATATAATGAAGGGCAATGCTCTTTGTTGCCTCCCGTGGCACCCTTCTTAAAACCAGAAACAGAAAGCAGGGATCACCCACATAAAGCACCAACTGGCCTTTCAGAAGTATTTGACAATATAAACTCTGGCTTACATGCAGTCAAATGCTCTCTAGAAGAATTAAGATAGGGAAGCTGATATTGGATGATTTAAGCACCAGCTGGCCTTTGAGAAGCATTTGACAATATAAACTCTGGCTGACATGCAGTCAAATGCTCTCTTGAAGAATTAAGATAGGGAAGCTGTTATTGGATGATTTTGGAGTAGGTATTTCTTAAAGTGAAATAAAAAAATATATATATAAAAAAAAAAATTGATGAAGATTTGATGCATAGTAGTTGTGTTAGGTAGGGTCCTAGTCAGCAAAGTAGTAGTGGTCAACCCACACTGTTGTACCAGGGTGCTGGCCTGTGGAGAAAATTAGGGGGTTCTAATATGGCCTTGTATCAGGGTTCCTGTTATAGTTCTTTCCTTCACTGAGGTTATTTTTTTTATTGCTTCTGTTTCAGGTTGGTTACCTTCTTGGCTTAGGTGATCGACACCCAAGCAATCTTATGCTGCACCGCTATAGGTAGGTAGTGATTGGAAGAAAGTTAAGAAAATGTAATGCTTGGGATTTATCATAATGTTATGTTTTGCAGTGGGAAGATCTTGCACATAGACTTTGGAGACTGCTTTGAAGCTTCAATGAACCGGGAGAAGTTCCCTGAGAAGGTGCATTTTCAGAAAATAATTCTTGCTGGATCCTTCCTATTGTTTTGTGGTTTTCAATGAAGTAATGATATTTTAATATCCTTTAATTTCTTTGATGCAGGTTCCATTCCGCTTGACAAGAATGCTTGTAAAAGCTATGGAGGTCAGTGGTATAGAGGGCAATTTCCGATCCACTTGTGAAAATGTGATGCAAGTTCTTCGGACAAATAAGGATAGTGTTATGGCAATGATGGAGGTAAGATATGAAGTTGCTTATGCTATTTTGTGCTGCTTTTGTCCTCATCACTAGGAGTCAAAATAGATAAAATTGATTGCAATCAATAAATACCACAGAAAAATTCCACATGTAGTTGTATGGATCCTAGTCAAAAGTGGCAATGAGTGCGTAGGTAGTATTAATTTGCAGTAACGCTTATGATATTAACTATTTTTTTGCCAAAGTGCTTATGGTATTAACTAGAGAACAATGGCTAGGGCCCTTAATTCTATATGCAGTTGGTTTGTGAAAGCTTAAGATAAAAATGTTACTCCTAATCACATAGAATGGATTGGATTTTCAGTGTTATGGATCCAACAGAAGAAAAGAAAATGGGCTCTCTTGTTTACTGATGATAGAATGAGTAAATCTAATTCCGGGCCTCATCTTTTTTTTCAGGCATTTGTTCATGATCCTCTCATCAACTGGCGTCTTTTCAACTTCAATGAAGTCCCTCAAATGTCAATGTTTGCGAATGCCCATGCCCCTGCTGTTGTAAATGCTGAAGAATCTGCTCCAAGTAGAGATCTTCCCCAACCCCAACGCGGTGCTCGTGAGAGGGAACTTCTTCAGGTATTATGACATCTGAAATACTAGAAACTTCTATGATGGTGCTCTAAATGATACTTACAATTGTCAATTGGGTTTTTGTAGGCTGTTAATCAGCTTGGTGATGCTAATGAGGTTTTGAATGAACGTGCTGTGGTTGTCATGGCCCGGATGAGTAATAAACTGACTGGACGTGATTTTTCACCGTATTCACTATCCGCCAGTTCTATCCAACATGCAGTAGACCACAGCTCTTTACTTTCAGGAGATACTCGGGAAGTAGATCATGGCTTATCTGCTAAGTTGCAAGTTCAAAAGCTGATTATCCAAGCAACTTCACCTGAAAATTTGTGCCAAAATTATGTTGGGTATGATTTTACACTTGTGCTTTTCATTATACTTTTTCCTCCCCATGTTTTATGCTTATTTTTAATGTTAATGATGAGAGTTTCAAATTTCTTGTTTATACGAAATTAGGAACAGTATGACCCCTTAAACATTCCAAAATGTTGTATCATTATATGACTGGTGAAATTGGATGCCAGGGTTGTAATGTCAAAAAAAAAAAAAAAACTAAATCTATGAACAGAATTGGTGTTAATTATTTCTACCCTTTACTTGTTTCAGGTGGTGCCCATTCTGGTGAACTGAAGTTAATCACATTGTATGTATAGCGTGTACATAGCTGATTCGTGGAGGGATCTTGAGGAGATGCCACGGTTAGCCTTCTCTCATTATAATTTTTGTATATAATTTATTTATAAAAGTTGCTTGTATTCTTGTACAGTGAAATAGAAAATCCAATTGTATGTTAAATGTAGTTACCAGAGCATTGCAATCGATCTAGTCCTGTGTAGGTTGGGTTGATTTGTGTTGTAATTGTAGACACTGCCATATATATTAGCACCTTCTAACTTTGGTTTTGAAGATCCCGACTTTTTGGTAAAGGCAGGAATCGGATCATTGAGCTACAAGCCTAATGGCCTTGTTTTTTATTTACCTTAAAATCATTTCTTTTTTATATTAAAAAAAATTGAATTTTATGAATTACATCCTTACAAATATGAAAATTAATAAAAATTTTCAAAAAGGGGATAATCAAGGAAGTTGGAGACTCGAGAAATGGGCTAAATTTGCTCTAGAAAACTAATGATGCATGCAAATTGAGATAATTTTTTACCCAACTCGAATTTTTCTGAAAATTAAGGGTCAAAGCTCTATTCAAATCCACTAAAAATGAAAATGAATTGATAATTTTAGGAACGGAATTATTCAGGTCATATTTAAAAGAAAATTGCATTATGTAAGAATTGCTGCAAAAGAAAGATATTTATAAAATTAGTGTTTGAACTTTACCAAAGTTGCTGTTACATTATTTCAACTTAATTCTTTAATCTATCGAATGTATGAACGGATATATATATTTTTTTAATTAGATATATTTTACTAGAGCTGCAAATGAGCCAAGCTGTTTATAAGGAGCTCTGTGTTCGATTCAATAAAAGCTCGTTCGCGTTCAAATTTGGATCTTACTTTAAGACTCGATTAATAAACGAGCCGAGTTTGAGTAAGGTAAAACTCAGCTCGATTAGACTCGTGAACAATTCGATAATAAACTCACGAACAGGCTTGATTAATAGACTCGTGAACAACTCGATAATAAACTCACGAACAGGCTTGATTAATAGACTCGTGAACAACTTGATTATTATTATTATTATTATTATTGACACTCCATTTTAATACTCTTATAAATTTTTTAGTAATTCAATTTAACGAAAATATATACTCATGATTAACATAATCTAATATTTTCTTATTATATAATTTAATATTGTAATCTTTAAAAAAAAATTATTAATTAATATTTTTGTAATATATGTAATACTCAATTTTATAATTGAATTTTTTTTTTCACTAATTAAATGCTTTTGATTTTATATTAGTTTCAAATATTTTTATTATAATTATTTTATTGAAAATAAATATTTAAAAAATTAAGTATTTTGAAAAATTATAAATGAATCGAACTTAAATTTAACTAAATTATATTTTATTAACGAACTAAACTCGAGTCAAACTTCAATTCGACTCGAGTTTAAACGAGCAAAATTTAAATATAATTTTCAAACTCGATTAGAAAAAAAAAATATTAAATCAAGCTCAAACATACCAAAGCTCGGCTCAACTCAATTTCAGTCTTATATTTTACCATAATTTTTCACCGAAGTATTAAAATGTATTATTTACACTTTTTTCACTTCATTCATACATTTTTCCCTTTTCATTCTTTATTACAATCTCTTACATTTTTGTTGAAATTTAAAAAAATTTATCGGAAAATTTAGTTTTTTTTTTTTTTTTTAATAACAGTTAAAAGATAATAAAAATGAAATAAGATGAGTTATATAAATGAAGTGAATATTTAAATATGAAATATTTTAGTGAGTAAAAATTATCTACTTTAGTCTCAGTCAAATGAGACAATTTATTGAATAAAAAAATAAAATTTAGACATTGAAATAGGAAAAAAAAAATGAAGTTAAGACACCAACAATACAACTACCCCTGCAAAAGGATTTAAAACCAACGACTTTTGGTTTAAGATTTTGTCCCATTTCCACTTAAATAAAAAAATAATAATAATAATAATGTTATACACCAATGAACCTTATGGTTCACTGGCACTGGGAGTTGTTTCCAGAGCATCCGAGTCGTCTCTAGGGATATATCAACTATTAAAATAAAAGGAAGAACTATCCCTTGAAACTGAAATGAAAAAGGAAACTTAACTTTACAAAGACTAATTTCCACTAAAATTAAAATTATCAAAATCTATGAAAAAAATGTAAAATAAACTAGCTCATTAAACCAAAGCAAGAAAGAAAATAATAATAATAAGGAATAAAAGAATATTTCAAGGAAAAGAAAATGAGGTAATTGAACTCTGCATATTCATGGATTATTGAACTAGATCTTAAGTTCCATCAGAGATAGCTTTCAGGTCGAGCGAGTCATACAAGTTGGGAACTTGTGGTTTGTCTCAAATGGAAGGTCCTGTGGATACAGGGACACCTGGCATTTGCTCATTTTGCCTAGAAAAAGTACAAAATATTAGCTATATAAACAGTTAAAAGATAGCAGCAAGAACCTTGTTTACATGGTGGCTTTGAGCAAAAGGACATTTCATACCATTCAGTAATTACAGAAGTAAAATTAAATCAACTGTTCTTCAATTTCCAAAGAGACCTAGACCACCTGCACAGGAACATTCATATACAATCTTGTGCATATCTCTGAGTCACATAGCAGGTCTCTTTCTATACTTGCTCTGCACTAGGCTCAATAAGAAATCAGTAAAAATGTGCTCGTAATCCGGCATTTTCCCATAACCTGCCAATAATTTAAAATCTTGTTAAACCCTGAGAGCTCAAGCCAACTTGGCAAGTGTTGTAAGACTCAAGCATGCATGCGCAAGAAATTGTAATACATGGACACAAGAATCAAGCACCCAATCCAACATGAGATTCATGATACAACAATAAACTGCACAAGAAAGAGAGCTTCCCAGACACTATATCACTGCATATGTTTAAGTATAGAAAATCATGTGAAAACTATTTTTTAATTCCTTTTTTATAATAAAAAAGAACAGTTAGGACATGGACACATGCACAAGTTTTAAAGAGATCATTGACCATTTGCACAAGCTCCATTTGTTTCTTTGGACTTGTTTCCTCCTTTCTTGGTCCTAAACTTCTCCATTTTAAACATATCACAGCTTAAATGAGTTATTGAAGACAGAACACTGTCACCTGAATGACAATGAGATATGAGGTTACATTATGGAATGAAGAGGGCCAACAAACAAAAAAAAGGAAAAGGGGAAAAAAAAAAACGACAGTCCATCACATTTAAAGTACATGAGGAGCACCTTCCAATTGTTTGTCAAATTTGCTGGTTCTAACTAATTTGCTGATAACATCTTCAATAGGATGGTTATGACATCAATGCAGATACTAAAAAGATAGGATTAATTTGCTATTATCTACTGTTTAGCAATATAGACAGTATAGACATAGTACCCCAATACATCATGCAAAACGTTGGCGAGCACGCATGCACACACACACACACCGGACCTGATAAAGGAGGAGGGGGGAGGGGGAGTGGGGAGAGCAGCAGCAGCAAAACTCTAACATTCAAAGCAAAAAGAGATCTATTATACTTGCCAGGAAAGTAGTTGATGTCAATCACATAGAAGATGTCTTTAGTTCCATGCTCTCGAATCATATCAATGTTGAACAATTGCAGGCCCTACAAAATGCATCACCTTATAATTTAGACTAACATTAAATAATTCAACATTCACCACAGAGCTTAATAACGTGGACACACACACACACAGAGGAAGAAAGATTACCAGTCGAAGACGAAGCTCCCTTGCAAGCCTCTCTAGCAAAGGACGTGGAGGGAGTTCTGCAAGAACACATCAGATTACTGTGAAACAAGCTAGGACTACCTTAAAACAATTTTCTTCTTGGTATACCTCAACCAACTTTTGAGTTCTACTGAAACATCACACTAAAAAAGAATCAACACGCTAAAAAAGAATCAAACATAATCATACAACCTACACATGAAACAAATGAATAGTTCCTAGCATAAAGCATCTCATTAAATTTCAGGTTAGATAGGAACAAACAAATTGATTGAAACAATTAGCCAAAAGAAAAAGAGGTGAGGAACTAAATAATATTAGTGTATAGCTTCTTGTACAATTGAAAAGATATTTTAAAAAAATCTCACCACCAACAGAAGGGTCCAAATCTGCATCATCTGCAGAAGCTGCAGCAGATGAGACCCTTGGAAAGCGGAACACACCCGCTACTTTTGCCAGCTCGCGTTTACTAACGTTAGGTAGAGAGAAACGTCGAACGACCTTTATGGCTTCACCAACAATATAAATCTTAAAGAGAACACCACCTAGCACAAGATACGTACAAAAAAAGAATTCAAAACAAAATACATTGATGGCTACAATAAAATAATTCTCATGCCTTTACTTAAAAAAAACTTACCATGATTAACAAACTCTTGTAGAACCAAGGGAGGTTCAAGTTCAGAAAGTGAGAAATTATCATAAGCAAGAAACAATTCGTGTGACTTGGCAGTTCCATCCACTACCAGCGGTTTTGCAACTAAAATAATAACATAGGAAAGTAATTAAACTCAGGGTGCAGATAAACAATAGAAACTGCTATAAAATATCTACATAACCATCATTTTAATCACAACTCACCAACAAATACTGTCAAATACTCAAATTGATGGTAAAAGGTTCCAAAGTTGATTAATTACGAATTTATTAATCAAAGGCATTGCCCTATGAGCACATTAACCTTAAAAATTTGATGAGTTTTTATTGGTCATATTCACTCGTTCTTCTCTACCGTCCTACCAATATCACAAACACAAAGGCAAAGTACTGGACATTTACCAAGTTGGCATGAATACATGGAAATTTTACCTAGTGGCAACTTTAGCCCAGCTTTGGTAACTTCATGAGGAATGGAAGATGGATCTTTATTTATGACCATTTGCCTTGGAACACAAACTTTGCCTACAAGGAAATAAATTAAAGCAAAACTGATCAGCATTACTGAACTACTGTACAATTTCAAGTATGGAAGATAAGGGCCTAAAGTAGAGTTAAAAACAATCCATATTTTAAGAGAACGGTTGAAAGATTACCATGGCAGTCAGACAAGTCAAGATCTGCTACATCTTGGAGCATGGACTGGCGGTTATGTAGATGTTGTATAGCATCTGGAGGATCAAGGACAGTTACTTCTGGATGTCTTTGCTGGTATTCCTTCAAGATTAAAGATAATAAAATGTAAGGGATAAAGATGAGCTCCTTCGCTTGGGCAGCAGGCACAGTTCCAAAAGGCAAGTTGCAAATTATATTCAAGAATATATTCCATACAACATTAGTAATGGTAAGGATCAAGCAAATTGAAGCCATCTAACAGGGGGCGTTAAGCCAGGAAATATGCGATGGTTCAGACCATAAAAAACGACAATTGATATGCTCCTAAGAAATTCAAAATAATTGGCAGCATTTAATATCTCTGGAACAAAAAAGTTCTCTAGTGCAAAATGTATCAAGAGAAGGAAACCATCATGCACGTGTTGAGGTTTATGTGTTACAAAGATGAGGACAATTTTCTGTCAAATGAATATTATGAAGCACAATAGGTAAAACATTTCTATCTAGATTTCTGAAAATTGGCCAAGGTATTTCATTTAATAAAATACTTGATATGCGAGCCATTTGCTATCCTCTCAGGTAAAAAATGGACTGTTTCTAACCCAGTGTTGATAACCACATCACAACATATAAAAAGGGGAACTTAAAGTTAAATATAACTCTGTTTTTGAAACATTGCAATAGTTTGAGGTGTGAGTAAACACAAAAGAGTAACAGTGTTCAAACTTAGGCGGGAAGAGGTCTCACTAAGATACAAGATGCTGAGTACTTGATCTGTTCTTTATTTTTTGAACTCCAAACAGTGATAAGATACAGAAAGCACATGGGTTTATCTTCTGTAGATATAAAGGTTGAAGCTCTTTTTAAAACATGCAAGTAGCAGGCATTACTGAGCAAGAATCAAAGCAGCAATTTTGGCGATGCCAACAACTTATGGTACTTATCTTCACTTATTGAAGGTTTTTAGGGATATGGATGTTTTCTAAGGTATTTCAATTTACTTCCTAGAAGCAGAGTAAAAACAATACCATTTTAATGAGCAATAAATATTGCTGAACTTATTGAAGTGTTTTATTGACAAAAAGGCTCTTTTGAAGTGGAAGTTTTTATCTGTTTTTCAGGTTTCTCAGTGTATTAGATGGCATCCACGCATTTGGAGAATATAAGTGATTGGTCAACTAACAAAGACACCATATTGATAGATGATGATAAAGGGGGCAGGTGCTAAACTGAAATTGGAAAAGACAACGGCAGAATTAGATTGGTGTTTCAATATGAGGAAAAAATTTCAAAAAAAAAAAAAAAAAAAAAAAAACAGTTTAATAAAATTGAGAGAGGATCAGTAGGAGGAGAAGAAGGTTCTGCATGTCTGCCAGTGTCTTTCTCTTAATGAAAGCACGTGCAAAAGTCAATTGATGGGTCCTTCCAAGGAAATCAAAAACGATATTACATTCTAGACACAGGACCAATCTATCAAACAGAACAGGAATGCCGATACACACTCCTTTGACTTTCCTGGTCCACTAGAAATGGGAATTTAGCTGGTGTCATAATTTTAGGAGTTACAGTCGTAGTAAGAAACAAAATAATGCAGCATAAATTCTACAACTGAAGCCAAGCCCAAAAGTCTAGTACTGAAACAAAATATTGCCAGTTGATTGTCAAAACTTCTTTGTGACTAAGTTCACCAAAACCTAAATTTTTTCTAGATAGATCACAAAAGTAAATTCCTCACTTGTTTGAATTTTTGGGGGACTAGTTTCAACTATCTGATCATGATTCATGGATGGGAAGTGCAAGAACTCTGCAACATTATGTGAAACAAAAATTAAGTTTCAAGGTTCAGGAGATTTGGTTGTTCACACATTTTATGTTAGTTCCAGTTTAATCCCTAAGCATATATAGATGGAACTACTTTACATTATACCATACTTTGCATACCAAGATATACTTACAGCCTACTAGTTCAACTTATCAAACAGTCTGAAAATACACATGCAATTAACATAAAAGAGCAGATAACAAACCTCAATAACTTCACACCAGTCCTTTCCTGACAGCTGCAAGGAACATAAAGCTCATTAGACATTTGCTTATACACTAGGTTAAAATAGATAAATAGAGAGGATATGACAGTGAAAATTGAAAGAGGAAAAAAACCCTCACCTACAATCTGATCAGCAATTCAAAACCATTACAGCAACAGCAACAAATAAATGCAGATCAAAAAGCATTTCAAACATAAAGCACACTTCTGAAGGCTATGAGAATGATAGGGTTTGTGTGTGGAGAGAGAGAGAGAGAGAGAGAGAGAGAGACTAACCTTATGCAAAACAACATCAAAAGGACCTTGATCTGACAAGGGCCTGCTTAGATCAATAGCAACGAACAATATCCCCTTATTTCTGCACCAAACATTGGAAAACTTTTGTTCATTATTAAAGAATACCTAAAAAAAGAGGAAACCTTCAAGAAATTTAAGTTATCATATGATCAAATCGCTATAGAACAAATGCAACCTTCTCAGAGAATGTTTTATCCTCTTACTCCCATCAAGAAAAAATCACTTAATCAAATAAAGTACAAAATATGCATTCGTATGCACATATTCCCCTGCCCCAAAAATAATTTAAAAAAATAAAACTGTTTCCATTAATGCAGCTATAGCTCATAACAATATTCTCCCTGACTCGCTTTCTTTGGAACCATTGGAAGGCCATCATGCCATGGGCTACACAGCAAGAGTAGAACACCCCAATCAATTAATACACCCACCCCCCCCTTATTCCACAATTTTTATAATTGTAAAATTCAAAACTATGATAGAATAAAACAATATTTAATTTCAAGTTGCAGCCATACAGAGGATATCATCACCATTATAGTATTACACAAATTCACCTTACAATAGACAAGGATTGAGAGTTTTATTAGATAAACTATAGGGTAGTCAGTGTCCCATTCTCTCACAGATTGGAGGTTCCCATGGGTGGGTCCCACCCTACTATAATAGGTCAAAGCATTGCAGCTTACCATCCTACAATTCCATACTTAAAACCATCTGCATCTGTGCATACATGGTAAAATACTCATATTTAGCAAATATAAAAGCAGAGCAAAAAGAAAGAAAAAGATTAATAACAAATTTGCCAACACAAAATTGGCATAGAACACAAGCTAAGAGGTTGAAACTAAGAAAATGTACAAAACAAACCCATAATTTGTTTAAAAATTAAAGACCAGTACATAAACAAATATGCTTAAGGAATTAAACAACTATTGCAAATATACATTTGTAATCTATAGAACAAAAAAACCAAACATTGACTTTATTTTCCTCCCTGGAGTCCAATACATGGAATATGCATGAAGGAATATTCCCACCAAAAAACCTCAAAATCAAAAAGAGAAAGAGAAAGATTCCAGATACCCAATAAGGCATGAAGTAAAAGCATATCTGATTTGTCAAGCAAAAACAGTTACCCAAATTCTATTCCAGAAAGTGATATCCACATGCCCAATAATTTATTCTTTACCATTATCACAAAGACACCAAATCCTTTAACCACTTGAAAGCAAGCTCAAGCTAAAAAACAAAAACTGGAAAAAATAAATAAATAAATAAAGG
Source organism: Vernicia montana (assembly GCA_949750685.1). NCBI lineage: Eukaryota > Viridiplantae > Streptophyta > Magnoliopsida > Malpighiales > Euphorbiaceae > Vernicia > Vernicia montana. The sequence goes on along the minus strand of CATKHJ010584797.1, from coordinate 2,790 downwards.
AAAGAAAGAAAAAAACTCTTTGTTACCAATTTACACACACACACACACCCAAAAAAAAATGAAGAAGAAGAAGAAAACCTAAAACCCAACCAATTTAATCAAATATCAGCAATTTTAAGAAAACCCATTTCAGGAAATGGTACAGCAAAACCCCACAGATGAACAGAACTTCACATCCACAATCCAGAGTATAGAGATACAAACAAAAACATTTACATTTAAATGTCTATGACTATGATTCATGTAAAACTGAAAAAAAAAATCAAAAACATACTGATACAAATATATGGATATATACAGAAACAAACGTATAAACAGTTAAATAAAAGTAAAGAATGAGTATTATACCTAGCCAAAACTTCAAGTTTAGGCTGCAAGAAACTCTTTTTCTTCTTAGACGTCAAAGCGTACCCAACAACCACCAGTTTCTGTGGCTGTTGAATAGCCAACGACACCGTTTTCATTTCCTCCTCCTCCTCTTCTTGAGGCAAGATTTCTCCGTTTATCCTCATACCCAGAAAAACCCTAAAACAACCTTAACCTTAACCTCAAATTCAAATTCAAATTTTTCTTTGTACTTTATTTTTTCTTTGAAAGTCCGGATCTTTCTTCAAAAATTGAGTATTTGATTAAAATCTTTCTTTTTAATTTTTCTGGGTTTTATGTGTGTTAAGTGAACTCAGTTTTTCAGACTTAAAGAAAGTGATTATTGGTTGATTAAGCCTTTCTTTCTGATTTTTCTTCTCTCTATACATAGAAAGAGAGAGAGAGAGAGAGAGATTGGATTAATTGGGAAATTTTCAATTGAATTGAATTTGCAGAGAGAGATAGAGAGAGAGGGTTTTGAGAAGTGAATAGAGAGATTGGATTTGAAAATGGAAAGTTTTTTTCCTTCTGTACGTGTATATATACATTTTATACAGAAGATACAGAGAAGAGAAGAGTTTGGTTGGTTGCAGTGGGAGAGTTTGGAAGCTTCGTTTAGCTTTAATTTCCTATTTTACCCCTAAAATATATAAATTTAAAGTCTAGTTTTACCGTTGGCCGGTGCCCCAATTTCAATAAATAATTATATTATAATTTAATTTATGATATAAATTGGAAAAAATTGGAGGATTGAGTTATCACCTAGGGATGGCCACGAGTTAATATTGGGCAGGTTTTGATATATTCATATCATGCTTTATTCGTCTTATATTAAGATGGGACGGAGAGAGTATATTCATATTATGCTTTATTCGTCTTATATTAAGATGGGATAGAGAGAGTTTGGATGCCGAACGGATCTCGAACAATCACTTATTTTTTAAAGTAAAAAATATATAATATATTTTTTCCGTCTCATTTTAATAATTTTATTTAATTTTTTCATATAAATTAAAAAAATATAATTAATATAATAAAAATAATTAATTTTATTAATACCTTTCCTATTTTATCTTTCAATTCCTTTCCTATATTTAATATAATTTGCACATTAAATGAGAAATATTAGTAAATTACTTGTTTGATTTTTTTTTTAATAAGAAAAATGGACTATTAAAATGGGACGAATGAAGTATTAACATAAATATATATATAATGTGTTTTTATGTATATTTTAAAAAAAAATTATAATTATAATATAAATAAACATATATAAAAAATAAATTTTAAAAATATAATATGTATTTATGTATATTAAAATAATATATTTATAATATAAAATATAAATAAGGCGGGTTCACTAATATTTATTCTACTTTATTTATAAACAGAGTGAATTTTATCGTCCTATTACAATCGAGTTAGATGAATACTCATCGGAGCAAATCAAAATTATCATCTCTATTATTATCAATGAAAAATTAGGCTACATTTTTATCATTCTTTTTAATTATTAAAAAAATGAATTAAAAAAATTAAATATAGGAAATACAATAATTAAATTAAAAATAATATTGTAATTTTCAAAAAATATAGTGAATAAAAATGACATTTGCAAATAATTATGGGGAAATGAGATATAAAGGTTTAAAAGACAAAAGAAAATAACACAACAAACAGAAAGTCGTGGGCACTCCAAATTCTCTCTCTTTCATGTTTTTTTTTTCTCATTATTATTTTTTTTAACTATTTTTAGGTTTCCATCTGTCATTTTCCCAATACCCATTTTCGGTGAAAGTTACCATTTTATTTTTATTTTTTTTAATATTTTATTCTTCCTTATTCAATTTTTTGTCTTTATATGAGGTATTTTATTTTTTATTGATATATATTTGAGAGACGAAATAATTATAAAATTTATCAAATCATAATTATTTTTAGTTTGATTTAATATTTGAAATAAATTTCAACCTATACGATCTTTTATTTTAGAGATCTCTACTAATATAAAAAATATAAATATAAATATATTATCATTAAATAATTTTTAAGACAATTTAATGATAAAATAATCAAAATCGAGCGTTATGATTCAAATTTTTTGAATGTTAAATCCTCTCTTTATTACTAAAATAATTAAATTACATTAATTAGATATTAATTAATTTGTATTTAATTACCAGGGATATATATGATCATGAGAAGCCAATTTCATCTTTGATATTTTAAATTTTAGAGATTATTATTTTTACCATAAATGTCATATAGGATAATGAAAATAATCTAATTTCAAAAACAAATTCTCGTTTTTGTTCTTTTAAAAAAAAAATAAGAGTCCAAAACCATTTTATGAGATAAAATTCTTCTTCAAAATAATCAAGTATGATGGCAAACACTTAGGTTAGTTTTTTTTTTTTTTTTTTT
>CATKHJ010584756.1:0-23011 GCA_949750685.1 Vernicia montana | reverse complement strand
AAAAGAAACTAAGCTAAAAAGAAAACAAAAGCAAACAAAACAATAAAGAAGAAAAACAAACTTCAAAACAAATAAATAAATAAATGAAAAAGGAAGAAAATAAATACCTTTTGATGACGAGGCTTCGGGACGTATGGACGGAGCGGGCGACCAGATCGCAATTCCACCTTGGCTTGACTCGGCAGAACCAAAGCCTCCTAATGGCTACTCGGACGGCTCTTAAGACTCTCTCGAACTAGCTTGAGAGAACCCACAAACAACCACCCAACAAGAACAAAGTTTTGAACTAAAAGGCAGTTCTTTTCGAACCAAGCCTTTAAAAAAAGCTAGCTTTTAACCAATTAGGTTTGATTTTAGCTAGTTTTGTGTGTTAAGTTGTATAGAAGTGAGTTGGGGGGGCTATTTTATATAGGAATAGCAGCTAGGGAAGTTTTTATATTTTTTCGATGTGGGATTTAGCATTCTGAAGCTCGAAACCGCACACAGGCCTTCTGGGTCCGCACACGAAGCTTCTAGGACTGCACAGGAAAGACAAGACTGCACAGAGCAGGAGGAACCGCACAGCTCTGGTTTGGGACCGCACAGGCCCTGTGCGGAATCGCACAGGGCATGTGCAGTCCCTGGAGGGCCCTGTGCGGTCCTTCAGGTCAGATGGGGCCAGTTCGTAGGAATTTTTGAACCTTTCTTGCCCGTTTCAGTTTTCGAGGCTTAATCGCATGTCCGAGGGTTCAGACGGTGCAAAATTCAAGGTTCACACCTATTAGGTCATCAATCCTTGTCAGTTTCAGTTTAAACAAGATATCTTCTTATACATATCAAATATTACAAATTCCTTTTATTGAAATATACATGAGATGTATATCTACAACTTTCATGTTTTGACTTTATTTAAATTCGGATTCTAACTTATCCAAACAGAAGCCACAAATTTCATCTTTTTAAGTGACTTAATCTCTTATAATCCTCAATACAAAACTCTAAGTCCTTCAATCAACAAACCCATCAAATTTTGATCAATTTTCCCATCAAATTAACATATTCCTAGAATCAATTTAGTATTTATATCATAAAACAACATTGGGACATTAATTCCCTATAGGGGCCGAACATATGAAGGAAAGAAAAGAAAAAAATACTTCATCATACTAAGGATCAACTCATCTAATATACTTAAAATCAAGAAATGAGTCAAGTTTCTTGAAAAGTTACCTTGAAAGTCTTGATGTTGGCTTGTTGATGGTGATGGCCGAATGTTTTGATGGGGATGGGAATGTTATTTTTATTGTTGGATGGAAAATGAATGGAAGATGACTAATATTATCTTAAATATTACTTCTTATAATTTTGGATGGTTGAGATTAAATCACCAAATCAAATGGTGGAGATTTAATCAAAAGATCAAATGGTAAATATTCATCTTTATCTTCCCAAATTTTTATTGAATATTTATCTATAGCAAAATAATAAAACTTATGTCTTCATATAAGATAATAGAAATTTACATGTGCAAAATTTATTTAATCAAAGTGGGATCTACACCTAAACCTTATATCCGTCATCTTATTAGTGACTAAGTTACTTAAATAAAAACACATGCATAAGGCTTATTTAGGCCTTCATGACCAAACCACCTAGTGAAGTGGGGTGAGACCCACTTTCACTTATACAATAGAAATTTTAATCTTCCTTATACTTAGTCATTTTAACAATTTTGACAATTTTGGCAATTGAGCTATATTTTAGCACATATTATCATATCCATTCACTTTAATACTCACTATTCAATTCATTCATATCCATCATGTTTTTAGCAATCATATGATGATTTTTCTCACAATAAAAATAAATTCAAATTCATTCAGACACATTTAAGTATACCAAACTTAGGTTTGGTCATACTAGTTCAATAAGTCCTAATATTCTCTTCCTAAGTTCTCACGTTTGATGCTCAATAACTAGGTGAGTCTAGGGTGTTACATAAGTTATAAGCTTCAGAGAATCAGTTGAAAGAGAACATGCAAGATTAAAGCTCAAATGGCCAAAAACAACAACCCCCAAAATTTGGAAGCCACCATCAAACACATCATGGAGACCAGGTTGGCCGCTAAGCTCCCCCACCAGCCAATCTTGCAAATCAGGTTAATGGTGCTGAAATTGCTGACAATGTTTCTATGACTAATGACGGGCAACAAGTTGATGCTCAAAATCAGGGAATCGGGAATCTGAATGCTGATGATGTGTTCCATGATATGGATGACTATCTACAAAAAAAAAGAAAAAAAGCAGAAGGAGGCCTCGAAAGAAAATGAGGAACTGAAGAGTGAACCGTATTGAGAACTCATTGAAAAGGAAGGGTTTTGATAAGATTGAAGCCCTAAGTGCTCTTACCATTGATGATGCTAACAAGTTGCCCAACAGGTTCAAGGTGCCGAATATGGAGAGGTTCAACGGGACTAGTAAACTGAACATTCATTTGAAAATGTATGCCATTCTAATGAGTACTATAGGAGCTGTTGAGTAGCAGATTCTGCAGCTCTTTCCTACTTCATTAGATGGAGCGTCTATGAAATAGTACTATGATTTAGACAAGAGCAAGTAAGAGGACTGGGACTTATTGTCGAAAATATGTGTAGCTCAATATGGCTACAACACACTACTAGAGATAACCTTTAAAGACTTGGAGACAACAAGGAAAAAATCAAATGAGTTCTTTTCATATTATGTGATGAGATGGAGAGAAAAGGCTGCAAAGATGACTAATCGTCCCACTGAGAAGGAATAGGTACACCTCATTGTGAAAGGATCTTTGCTTGCCTTATATTATAGGTTGTCTATTGTACCTTTGAAAACCTCCTTGATATGGGCTTACAGCTAGAGCAATTGGACTATGAAGATAGTCGAGCTAATGAAGTAGGGAAGAAGAATGACTCGTTGAACCTCTTTGTTTAGGCCACTAGACTTCATCCTTTCAAAGCTGGTCAAGCCACGTTGCAAAGGGAGTTCACTCATCTAAGTGAGCCACTATCTAGCATCTTTGAAGACCTGAAGGAAGATGGATTACTTCAGCCTTTGGACTCAAAGCCCTTACCGAATCATTTGCCAAAGAACTTCAGGGTTGATTTATACTGCAGCTACCATCAAAGAGCTACTAATGATACCGATGATTGCGTCACCTTGCAGCACAAGGTCCAGGACTTAATTAATGCTAGGGTAATCCACAAAGAATGATATGAGTCAAGAAAGTTGATATTTTTACTTATTTCTTTTTTAATTGTTTGATTTTATTTTTCATAATAAGATTAATTCATGAATATGTTTTATGGATTATCCTTGCTTGTGTCTTTAAGTTCAATTTGATTATAACTGCGGCCAAGGGCATAATAGTAACATCTGATGACAGAGTGATAAAGTCAAGAGCAAAAGAAAAAAAAACAAAAAAGATAGGAAAAAGAAAGAGAGATGTTGGAGTAAGCCTAGCCCTTACCCTCCCCGAGTTCAATACCACCTTAAACGGACCACTCTTAAAGCATCCTTAGCAACAGAAGACCGACTGCCCTTAGTTGAACAATGAAATCAATTTGATTGATGTGGTAGCATCTAAGTAGGGTCAAATCCTCGTAAAGTCAAGACCAAAGACCTGAAAATAAATAAAAGGTAGATGCCCTTCTTTTCTTGAAAACCCAAAAATCGAATACAAAGAGGATCAGTTCCTTATTCCCTAAAGCCGAGCCATCAAAAAACAAAGAGCCAACTGAACCAAAAGTCTGCCAAACACTTTCTTTGCCTAGGAAAGAACTAAAATGAAACCAAAAGTCTATCACCCAAAGTAGTCAAACTCCCTGGGGCAAAGCATTTGCCAAACAACATCCCTTTGAAAGAAAAGAAAGAATGAGAAGAATAATTCTGCTAGGTATTCCCTCTAATTGTTACCTAAGTAAAAGTTAGGGATATGAGTGAAAATAATTGGTTAGAAAACCCGAAAGGGCTAGTCAATAATAGATGTAATATTTAGACCTTATCGCAGTTTTTTTTGTATTGAACGAAAAGATGCATGTTAAGAATGAGAAAGAAACATGTTTATAAAGAGATGTTATTTATGGAAAACAGTGTCAAACAATTTGAATTATGAAAGTCTGGCTCATGGACTATGGGTTAGTTTGGTTTCCCCCACAAATGGCGGTGGGTAAGCTTCAAAAAGCTTGATCAAGTACAAAATAGATGAAGGGAAAACAAACGAATCGGCCTCGAATGAAGAGGTTAGAGCAATTTTCTTTCAAGGGGGCATGCAATCGAGGTGGTGCAACTTCTTCAGGGTTAAGAAATGGTTTACAAGCTCCTGAGAAAGCAAATATCTGGTAACCCTTCTAGCTTGGGGGCAACGTTTAGGTTTGTAATCAAACCAAAGGCAATCAAATCAACAAAAGAGAAGGAGAAAATAAAATAAAATAAAAAGAAAAGTAGCTCGCTAAGTTGAAAACTCGAAAAGGGAGGCTTAGGCAAAAGTTAGAGCAGACTCGTCGAGTTAAAAACCTAAAAAAACGGTTCGGGCAAAAGTTAGAGTCAGAAAGGAAAAAGAAAAATGAGAAAAGAAAAGAAAGGATTTGATTGCAAATCTCCAGCTATAGGGTTGAGGTTCTGTAGGTTCACTTGATGATGCTATTTCAATTGCAAAAGTAAAAGATTCCCATTATGCTATGACATAAAATTTTCTAAGCTTAAGCGAGTTAAGAGTAATTCATAGTCACGCATATAATCATGCATACATGCAATCATGTAGGAAGTAGAACTTATGTGCCACGTGCATCATACCAAGAAAAGAAAGGAGGAACATTTGCATCATAATGAGTATTAGCATTTTTGCACAAACATGTTTGTCATGCAAATAATACGAAAAGGACGTGGAAAAGATGAACGATGAAGAAGAAAGCAGCCTCAATGGCACAGTCTCAATGACCAAGAAGATTATGAAGTAGCCAAAATGGCATGGACTCAATGACCAGATTACGTAGAATGATGAGCGAAGAAAGAAATGAAATGAAGAATGAGCCTTGATGGTACCGCTTTAGTAGCTGTTGATGATAAAGAATGATGAAAAAAATCAAGACAACCTTAATGGGTAAGGTCTTAATGACCGAGAAGAGAGGCTTAATGACGAAGTCCTAATGACTATGAAGGTCTCAATGACCAGATGATGAAGATGATGAAGCAGCCTCAATGGCATGATCCTATGGACTGGATGATGAAGTAATCAGAATGACTGTTTCAATGACATGGTGGCTTGATCTCAATGACTCAACCAATGACGTCGCCTTAATGGCAAAATGACAAGTACGTTTGTGTGCGTGAGTAAGGGGGAAAATTAAGTTTAAGTTGGTTCATACTTTGCCTTACTTTGTGAAAAAAAAGTAAGCCAAAGTAGAAAAAAACTGTGAACGCTTAATTTTCAACTCTGGAGCCCGATGATGAGAAACGGTTAGTTTCTGCTTAGAAGTTGATTCACAATGCAGTTTTTGGGTTAAATTGAAAGGTTTTTTTTGGACTTAATTGAAAATATTTTCGAAGATGATTTGAATTGAAAAGATTTGGGGTTCAATTGAAAATTTTTGGGGTTTAATTGGAAAAATCTTTGGAATTTGGGAGTTTGAACAAAATTTACAAAATTACGCTTTGGTCCCCGCCTACCCAAAAAATTATATTTTGGTCCCTAAAAATTTGCAAGTTGGCAAGGGAAGCGTGGGAAGGCACATGTCCCTAACTAGGGGTGTGCGCCTAGCCGCGCGTCCCTTGTTGCTGACAAACTGATTTTCAGACTTTTTTTGAAAGTTTTTGAATTTTAAAAATCTTTTAACCACCCCAGCCCCTCAAAATCCATTCTGATTGAGTTCCCTAAGACTGATGATTCTTATTGCTTCAAACCTCCCAAGGGTGTGATTGTACTGGGTGGTGCAAGGTCAATACATATGCAACACTTTTTTTGGATCAGGGTTGTTTTGGTGTAGGGTGTGTGCTTCGTGATTTAGAAGGGAAGATGGTGATGGCAAGAGCTGCTGCGTTGCAGGGAAGAATAACAGCTAGGGAGGTAGAAGCTTTGAGTGTGAGGGAGGCTTTATCTTGGCTTAAGGAAAAACAAGTGGATAAAATTATTCTTGAAGCTGATGCTCAACAGGTCATACAAGGATTAAGAGGACCAGTTAGAAATTCTTATTTTCATGTGATAATAGATTATTGTAAGCAAATTTTAAAGCACTCTAGGCAGGTGCATTTCAGATTTGTTAAGTGATCTGCGAATGGTAGTACAGTCTACTTAGTTGCTCAGGCTGCTCGTTCTATGTTAGATCATGAGGAGTGAATAACATATCCTCATGATTTTCTAGCCCATGTTATCCATTTCGAAAGTTCTAATTAATAAAATTTTGCTTGGATTATTTCAAAAAAAAATATATATAATAGTACTAATTAATTTTTTTTTTTTTTTGTCATAGGAAAAATCTTAGGGCTCCGTTTGTTTCAGGGAAAATATTTTCCTGAAAAATATTTTTCATATTTTTTAATGTTTGAAATGTTTTGGAAAATTAATCAACGGAAAATATTTTTCTGATCAATGGCCGTTTGTTTCGCGAAAAATAACTTATTTTTTAAAAATATTTTCCAAGAAAAACATTTTCTAAAAAAATATTTTTCCAAGAACTAATTTTTTGTTATTTGGTTACAATATTAAAAATTATTCAAAAAATATTATAAATTTCAATTTATAAGACTATAAACATATTTAAACTTATAATAATTTTATAATTTTAAAATTTTATTATTAAGTATGAGAAAAAATATATAAAAATGATAAATTTGATAATCGCCGGCGGCCGGGGGTGGCTGGCGGCGGCTAGCATTGATCATTAATGGTCGCCGATAGTGAATATGAGTAATCGGTGGATTAATAAATTTATATTTACATATTCTTTTTTTCATTATAATGAGTTTGTCAAAATCCGAAAAATGACTTCCTGTTTTGAAAAAAGAAAGTCATTTTCCTTATAAAAAAAAAAAAAGGCTTAGTTTTCCATTGACCATGATGAAAATATTTTCCGTTGATTAATTTTTCAAAACGTTCCAAACGTCAGAAAATACGAAAAATATTTTCCGCGAAACAAACGGAGCCTTAAGAAAAATGAATTCCTCTTTTCAAAACGAGAAGTCATTTTTTAGATTTTGACAAATTCATTATAATAAAAGAAAAATATGTAAATATAAATTTATTAATCCGCAGATCACCGATATTGACTACCGGCGACCATTAATGACCAATGTCAGCCGCCGCCAACCACCGACGACCACCAAATTTATCATTTTTATATATTTTTTCTCATACTTAACAATAAAATTTTAAAATTACGAGATTATTATAAATTTAAATATATTTATAGTCTTATAAATTGAAATTTTTAATTTTTTTAAATAATTTTTAATATTGTAACCGAACAACAGAAAATTAGTTATTGAAAAAATATTTTTTTAGAAAATATTTTTCAAATATAAGTTATTTTCTGCTAAACAGACGAAGTCTTAGGATTCAACTATAATTTTCTTTCTAAAAAAAAACCACAATAACTACTTGCAATTACTTACAAATGGACTAACTCAATTAATATAGTCATATAATTTTTTTCCATATTCATTTCAAAGGGAAAAAGAAAAAGCTTATGTTCAAACCTTTTCTACTCACACTACATGGTAAAATTGAACAACTTAATTCATCTTACGAAATAATTAATAAATACATAAAGTTTCATATATCTTTTAAAATCACATTATAATATAGTCAATTAATAATTCTATTTAGTGAAAAATATGGCGCCAAAATGAAGATACATGCAAGATGGTGGCGGCACGTTTGGGGAAAAAAAGGAAGAAGAAGAAGAATCTAAGGGGCACAAAGTTTGAGGTTAAGCTTGGGGTAAATATGAGAAAAATAAAAACTATAGGTGGCCCAGCTCCGGAAAACTCCTACTGAGATGAGAAATTTCCCAATTCAACTGCTAGTCCCAGGTGAACTCATATTGGCCCAAGTTGGAGGGAGAAATGGTGGCATAGTGCTCATTTTATAAAAATTTGAAATGATAATCAAACTATATTAAGATATGTGCTACTGAAATTTTTAGGCATCCTTAATTGTATGGAATTAATTTCAATTAAATTAAATTCAATAAAAAAAAATATATGGGTAATTTACTTTTTAGTCCTTAGATTTGGGTGAAAATAACATTAAGGTTCCTATATTTTGAGAAACTAACGATTGAATCTTTGTATTTTTATTCCGTCAAATCTTTTGGTCTTTCCGTTCAAATTTTTTCACTTTTTTGTTAAAAAATAATTAAAAACAGAAAGAAAATAACTTAAAATACCCAAAATGACCTCCTTTTATTTTCTTTTCCTTATCTCTTTTTCTCACTAATCACCATTATCTCTCTTCTCTCTCGATCATCACCATACAAAAACTATCTCTCTCTTTCTTTTTAGCATCACATCTCTGTCTGTCTTTTTTCATACAAAAACTCTCTTTCTCTATCTTTCAGTACCATCGCCATCGCCATCACCAAGCCAGCCGTAGTCCGAAGCCTAACTAGCGGCAAATCCTCGCAGCAGTTGAAGCTTGCTCCTGGTCCTTGTGAGTCGCCATCGATCCTGACCACCGCCAGTCCTCGTGAAGCTTGAGAGACCGTCATCAGTTCACAGCAAACGCAATGGATTTGCATCATCGTTCTCCACCGTGCCCGACCACTGCCAGTCCAGTCGATCTCCATCACCAATCTCAATCTCAGATTTTTTTCCATTTTCTCCTGATTTTCATTTTAATTTTCCAAGTTTTTCTTAGTTTCATGTGATTTACATTTGTGTGTTCATGTGTTTGTTCTCTCTACTGGGTTATTGTTTTACAATTGTTTATTGAAATTTTGTATCTTTATTTAGTTGAATTAGATTGTTGTTTGTGGATTTGATTAGGTAAGATCATACATATGGTAGCTTTTGTGTTTTTTTTGTGATTCTGATTGGTTAAGATTGGTTGGTTTCTATTCAAAATTGAGTTTGATTCATTTTTTTTGGGTTTGATTTGGGCATGAATTGGAAGAAAAAAAAAATCAAACAAAAAAAAAATGCCCAAATCAAACCCAAATTTTTTTTTTTTTTTTTGCCTCTGGTGCTTCTAAATTGTTTTCCCACCATTCATATGTAGTTGTGCCCAGTTTAGATAACAAAGATTCAACAATATTAGACTTAAAATTTCTCAAATGCGTTCTACAACTAAAGTTTACCATATAGTAATAATTAGGGATGGCAACGAGGCGGGTAAAAGGCGAGTTTTCAATTACCCGTACCCGCCCCGCTATGGAGCGGGGTGGAGAAGATAATAAAACGGGGCGGGTATCTTCGGGTTTACCTGTTTTAATTTTTTTTCTTTTTTCTTTAAAAAAATTATTTAATATTAATTTTTTATATATACATATATTAATTTATATCTCTTTTCTACATATCTATACAATATAATTTATCTTTTACATAAAAAAAAAAATAAGCTATAAATTAAAAATGATATATATATATATATATATATATTTGAAAAATTAAAAATATATATTATATATATAATCGGGGCGGGTTCGGGGTGAGTTATAGCATCCCCGAACCCGATTCGAATTTTAAATTTAAAACTCGTCCCGCCCCTAATGGGCGGGGCGGAGCGGGCTAAATTATCATCTCTAGTAACAATACATAAACAAGTTTCCTTCATATAATTGATGTGATTTCATTAGCTATGGATGAGAGCTAGTTGAAATTACTGTTAAGTTGCAATTATATAATCTTTTCTTATATTTTGTGGGTTTTTATTTCTATGCCAATTAAGGAAAAATTTAAGGGAAAATAAAGGTTATTTTAGTTTTTTATAGGTTTTTAACGGTTAAAATGGACGAAAAGACTAAAGTGTTAGACGGAATAAAAATGTAGAGACTAATTAATTAGTTTCTCAAAATATAGAGGCCTTAGTGTTAATTGCACCAAAACTAAAAGACTAAATAGTAATTTACCTAAAAAATATTTACAAATAAACTAAAGGCTAAATGTGGCTACAAATTTAAAATGAATTTTCATTTTAGTACATTAAATTTCAAACATGAGAATTTGGTCAAAAATGATTTTTTCTTTTATGAAATTTATTAACAAATAATTTGAAATCCATATTTTATACCAAACACGAGATAAAAACCTAAGAAAGCATTGGCTTCGATAAAATTGCTCAATCTCACAACAATGACTTGAGAAAATATGAATGTATTTATTTGTGTATCAACAACCTCCACTAATTGTTGAATACAACAAGAACTATATGGTAGGTGCTTTCCATGGCCATTCCTGCCCTGTTTACTAGCACCTGAACTTTCAGAACGCCCTATAGAAATTACAATATTTATCAATTCCAACATGTGATGTAAACTAGACATTGAAAATAAGGTGAAAAAAGAAAACTATATGCACAAATGTGTAAATATCACTTTTAGACACAAAATGAGCTTCCATAAGATTTCCATTGTACACTGAAGGTATGAGATCATCTGGGGCCAGACAATTCATCTGGAGGGATGTGCGACGTGGAATCGACAATCCAATTTGTATTTGGGTGGTGAGTGTGATTGAATTCTTGACGGAACATCTCCTCTTTCTGCCACTCCTCCCATCTTTCTGCCAATCCATCACCTTCCAGCATTCTCACCACCTCAGACATCTTCGGTCTTTCCATTGGAGAGCTTTGTGTACACAGTAGAGCCACTTGGATTAGTTGTTCCACTTCATCATTAACATAATTACCCTGCAGATCGGCATCAACCAATGTCTCCAGCCTCTTATCTTTTAGAAGCCCTTTCACCTGAAATTCACACAATGTCAAACTAGTGAATAAAGAAATTACAACAATCCAGTTTCTTTGATGGCAGTGCTACCAAATAATAACTATTCCAACATTTAGAAATCTGAGTGATCATGTCATGGTAGCCAAATTATAAATATTCTACACTAAGAAATACGGATGACCCAGTAATTAAACAAAAAGCCAAACACATGAATGGCACTGTTGGTAGGAGAATTTGGCATCACCCACCCATAGATATATGTTTGGTAGAATTGCTCTCCTGTAATTTAGCATAGCATCCAGCAAAGTAATCACAACATCTGACAAACTTAAAAAAATAATAATAATAAAAACCAACATAGAGCTACACTACAGTATTTGGACTGCTGTCAGCCCCTTACACTTGATGATGCGAGTGGCAGCAAATGGAGACACCCAAGTACCAAACTACCAATACTAGCATGGGCATGTGACAATAGGTAACCTGGCATGGTTGCTTAAGTTGAGACTGGTCTGTAGGCACTAGGCAGGAGCCTCATGCATGGGCAAGTGGAAACATAAAAGGGGCAATAATTGACCGAGCATGTGGGCCAACTAGTTGGCAACAGTTGAGTATTAAAGGCTGAGTAGTTGGCCGCACTTAGTTGAAGCAACTGTTTTAGCATTTGGCACTACCAGGCAGGTACCTTGCTAGACTATGAACTGCTGGGGTAGGTGGCTTACTCGTCCATGCGGCCGTGCCCATTTCCTTGTACAGTGAACATGAACCCCTAGACAACTGCCATAATGCCAAATATGGCTTTGTTTTTCTCATTAGCAGACATTACCACACTTCTAATGTTTCAACAAAAAGGCTAAAAAGCCAAAAATACTCTTAAGACCCAGGCACATTTCTGTCCAAAATTTGAATATTAATGATGCTCCCAATACCAGCATTAAGAACCCAAAACTCATGAGAAGGTGATGTACAATTAACGATAACTACTATCATATTAGAGTATCCTTAATTATTATTAAAGAAATCCTCTGACTATAAAGCTGGCAAGAAAGAAGATCCAACTATTCAGTAACTAGTAATAATGGTAAACAAAGATTATGGAGGTAAGTTTAACTAGAAAATTTTTGTCAAAATTAAATTTTGCTTATCATGGAAAATATTTCATCACCTATAAATGTTTTCCCTTCAATCTAACCTGTTTATAGCCCATTTAACACTCCTGGACACGTTATAATACATCTCCTCTGTAATCTTGTGTATCTCATTTTACTATTTTAGAATGCCACATTTCTATTTATTTATTTATTTGGAGCGCCAAAAGAAACTAAGGATGATGATGATGATGACGACGACGACGACGACGACAACGACGCACAAACACATAGAGAGAGGACAGTGAATACATACCCAATCAAGTAACATAACATCATCATCATTTGCCAGCCGAGCAAGATCAAAAGCCCTCTGTCCAGTTATCAATTCAAGAAGCATGACACCATACCCAAAAACATCAGTCTTCTCCGAAGACTTTCCAGTTGATAGATACTCGGGGGCTATATGCCCAATTGTACCACGCACTGCAGTAGTGACATGAGTATCTTTGTAGTCCATGAGTTTAGCCAACCCAAAGTCTCCAACTACCGCTTCAAATTCTTCATCCAACAATATATTTGCAGCTTTCACATCACGGTGAATAATCTTAGGATCACAATGGTCATGTAAATAAGCCAGTCCACGTGCAGACCCCAATGAAATTCGCTTCCGTATCGACCAATTAAGTGGGGGTTGATTTTCCGAACGCTCTATATAACAGTGTAAGCAAAAATTAGAATATACAGAATTGGCATGTCAAATACAACTATTGGTATTTAATAGGTAAATTATAATATTAATTGGACCAAGAAAAAAACTAATATGAAACAGAATTTGGAGTTGGTCACACACAAAATCATTGAGTTGTCGCCAAATGCAGATAAAACAGATAGCATAAAGGCAAAGTAAATTAATAATTACATCAACAGCAGAGACAGATAAACAACAAAGGGCCAAGAAACAGCACCTCTTAAACATGAAGCTACACTTCCATTAACCATGAAGGGATAGACAAGCAATCGTTCCGTTGGCGTCATGCAAAAACCGCGTAGACGAAGCAAATTCCTATGCACAGCCATGCTGATCATTTCTACTTCTGTTTGGAACTGTAGCTCCCCACCCTGTGTGCGCTCCTCTTTCAATCTTTTTACTGCTACTAGAGAACCATCAGCTAAACGTCCTTTATAAACCTTTCCAAATCCACCCCTACCCAAAATGTTTTTGTTGCTGAAATTATCTGTTGCAACTTGTAATTCACGCAGAGAAAACCTTTTAAGCTGTCCAAGATGGACTTCTGGATCCTCTTCAGCTGTAAAGAAATGTAGACAATGAAAAAAAATCCTAAAAGAGTAACTTCATTGTCAATCAAAACATCTGCTTCAAAAAAAAACACCAACCAGGTACATCAAAGAAATGATCCTGTGGTTTTCTTCGTCGCCAATAAGCAAGAGCAATGGCAGGGGCAGCAAACAGCAGAGCAGCACCAGCAGCAACTCCCCCAGCAATAGCTCCAGTTGCACTGTTACCTGTTGGAATGACATTTAATAAATACAGTACACCAAATTTATGCTATCAGCCAATGATGAGCATAACAATCAACATTTTTTTCTTGAAAATACCTATCATGAATGAAACAATTCACAAAATTTTGCAGGAAGATACAACTCAAGTATGATAATTCAGATTCTAATTGCAACCATAACTTACAAGTCCTTAATCTAAATATTGAAGAGTTGAATTGATTCATCATATTCTAAATATTGAAGAGTTGAATTGATTCATCATATTTAAAAGTTGAACTCATTGCTTGTTTGTTTGTGAATGTGTAAACAAGCATTCTTGTTCTTTTAAACCATTAGTGTTTTTCTTTTTCTTTTTTATTTATTTTTAACTGGGTCTTTCAAAACATTTGTTCATTAGTAGGTTTGTGTGATTGCAGGTGCCTGGGTTACTTTAAAAAATTTGAAGGAACATGAACTTTATTATCCTTGTATCTATTCTGAATTCAGAGAGAGGTTGAAATAAAAGTGAAGTAAAGCTATGCTGCCAATGAAATGAGACTAAATATGTAAATAGAATTCCAACTTAATAGTAATGTGGAAGAAATGAAAATATACATGTTCATAATAATAAAAAAAAAAAGTTTTGGAAACAATAGAGCGCCCCAAACTCGATTACAACTGGCAGTTAGCACCGAAACTAAAATGCTCATATTGATACTCACTCGAAGGAGCAGGCGAAGTTGGAGTCAAAGGAGGAGGTGGAGAAGGTGGAGGAGTGTTAAGTGGATTATTGGAAAAACTGCAAAGAAATACTGATGTTAGTAAACATTTATTAGGTCATTCAAACCCATCAAATGGATATCAACAAACAGAACCACTTGCAATGAACCTGATAGGAGTGAACAAGGAAAAGGAGCCATTGACAGGTATATCTCCTGTTAGTTTGTTGTTTGAAAGATCCCTGCATTTCACATGGCAATATAATGTCATTCAACCGACATGTGGTGCAGATGTGTTTTATATAATAAACAGAACAATAATTCACAGATCATAAAAATAACAAGATCAGCATAATACTACTCACAGGACTTGTAAGGATGTAATGGTAGTCAAATTCACAGGAATTGTTCCCGATAAGGTGTTGTTGTTGAGACGCCTATTTCAGAGAACAGAGATTGTCATTTTGAAGATGCTTACAATGTTGCATCTCATAAATAATAAATTTGAGCTATTAGATGCAGAAATCCCACATAAAAGTGCTTGATATTTCCATGGGCCAAGTCACTACTAATAGTAAAATATATCAAGGTAAGTTTTCTTATTAACAAACTATGTATTTAGACTCTTTTTTTGTGTGTGTAACAAGAACTTTGTATACATTGCGATCTAGATATCCATTATTTCCCGTTTTCTCTCCTTCAGATTAAGATGGCAACAATTTTTTTTTAAATAAAATTTTACATTGGTACGAAAGACATTACTATGTAATAGTAAAACATACAACCAAAATATTGTCCATAATTAACAATCCTCAAAAATTACCTTCTCAAGAAAGACAAAAATATATAAAAACAATGATACAATAGAAGCCAGATGAATCTACTAATGACAGAAAAATAGAAAAATGATGCATATCCATACAGGAAGCGGAGTCTTTGAAGCTTGCCCAATGTCGTCGGAATTGGACCAGTTAAATCGTTCAAGTAAAGATCCAAGCTCACCAAGTTTGTCAAATTCCCAAGCTCTTCCGGAATTTTTCCACTTATGTTATTACTATAAAGTTCCCTGTACAAGAACTTAATTTAATACTTCTATTGCAAAGATTAAAAAAAATAAGAAGAAGAAGAAATGGTTTAGTATAAGAACAGTACAAATAATAAAACATTCTGTTCCAATCATCCTATTCACCATTATCAATGCATATAAAGAGATACAAATAAGCAATGTAGCCTCAAACAATTTATACATGCAAATTTGGATGCATTCAAGAGCACTAAGGGAGAGAGAGAGAGTCCATGCTCTTTGACATGGAAGCCATATTTACACTTGCACAATCATGCACACATGTGATCACATGGATACACAGTCTATGATGAAGAAGTGCCCCTTAGAAGCATCATCTTTTGTGCTTCAACTGACAGAAGTACAAAACCAGACCATTGAATATGTTCAAACACATTACGGCAGGGACACACTTAATGACAGTACTTTTGAGCAAAGTGCAAAACCAGACCATTTGAACATGTTCAAACACATTACGGCAGGGATACACTTAATGAGTACTTGAGAGCAAAATGACATACATTTTAATTTTAACAAAACATAGCATTCATCACAAGAAACAACTAGGGGTGTAAATGAGCCAAGCCGCTCGCGAGTGGTTCGGTATTCGGCTCGATAAAAGCTCGTTCGCGTTCGGTTCGTTTTATAAACAAATCAAGTTTGAGCCTTACTTTAAGACTTGACGAATAAACGAGCCGAACTTGAGCAAAATTAAGCTCGACTCGATTAGACTCGTGAACAGACTCGCTAACATATCAATTAATAGGCTCGTGAACAACTCAATTATTATTATTATTATTATTATTTTGGCACTCCAAAAAATATATTTTAATACTACCATAATCTTTTTGGTAATTCAATTTCACTAAAATATATATACTCCTAATTAACATAATCTAATATTTCTTTATTATATAATCTAATATTATAATCTTTAAAAATATCTTTTTTATTAATTAACATCTTTGTGATACATGTAATGCTCAATTTTATGATTGAATTTTTTTTTATTAATTGGATGCTTTTACTTTTATGTTAATTTTAAGTATTTTTTGTTAATATTAATTTTATTAGAAATAAATATTTAGCAAGTTGAATATTCTAATAAGCTATAAACAAATCGAACTCGAACTTAACTCAATTATAATTTATTAACGGGTCGGGCTCGAATCAAATTCGATTATAATTTATAAATAAACTTTTGATGAGCCGAGCTCAATCCAAGCTCGAGCTTGAGCTCATAAAAAAAATATCGAGCCGAGTCTGAGCAAGCTAAAGCTCGAACTCGGCTCAATTACAACCCTAGCAACAAAGATCTTCCAACACAACATTTCCAGTGTTGCAAGCTCTGGAGAGGGTAAAATATATAGCCTTCCCCTTGCAATACAATGAGGCTTTTTCCATGGTTTGAACCCATGACCTTGAAGTCACAACAAAGGTTATAACAATGTAGGATGTTAAATTGGGTTGGATTAGCCCCTGATTGACGACATCATTGTGCACCACCTACCCTTAGGGTTCAAGGAAACCCCACCCACCAAGGGGCTGGAGGTAACAATATGAGTATCAGAAAGTACTTAACAATTATGTTAACAATTATGGATGCAGGGATAAACACATTCATACATTGTGTATTGGTATGATGGCTCTCAGCTAAAATAGGCAATGCCACGCTTGACAATGACATCAGAATCAGAAAAGAAACTCCAGTAGTACAAGGAGAGGCTTAGTGGCTTGGCATGTAAGCCTTTTATATTTGTTATACTTTATGAGGACAATACGAAGGGGAAGAGACACAAAGACCCTTGAGAAAGTAATCGTCTATTCATAATATTAAGATGACTTGTTGAAACAGAATTTTACTCGCTACTGAAGCCAAGTCTTTTAATGCATGTCCTACCAGACAGTTAGTTTCTTTCCTTTTCCTCTTTCCTTTTCCTTTTCCTCAATAGTCATTCTTTTTCTTACATCTTTCTGTAGTTCTTTTCATAATGCTGCTTTTGTATGCACCATGTCTTGGTGCGTGTTTGTGAGTACATATATACATATAATGAAGAAACAATGTGACTAATTTAAGAAGAGCCCAGCTGAAAGGTTTAAATTATTCCATGCGTTCACTCTTTCATTCATATAAACATGAAATCCCATTAGCAGTTGAGACACTTCCGGATCATGGTTACCTATTGTTTAAATGATGCAACACAATTTGTTAAATAAAGCACAATGAAGGAAACAATAACCATGAAAAAGTGAGTAATTGTGAGGATGGATGTTAAGAGATTTAAAAACTTGCAGCAATTTATGTAATACGTAGAGAGATCAATTGATAAGAAGCGAATCATTTTTCAATATCCTTGATGATTTAATATTAAATCCATATATTCTCAAAAAATACTTAGTCAAGGAAATTTGAAAGTTTATATGAGGGCAAAGTAACTTGCTGTCCTAAGAGTACATAAGATTGTACGATGAACCATATAATCGATATAATCTGCTTACTATTAAAAAATTAATTCCACGTTAAACAGAGCAAAACTACTGTATAAGTGGGAACAGGATAAGAAGAATGTTCATATATTAATAATATTAATGGCAGAGAAAGGCAATTTATACGTGTGGTCTTCAATAATGATTCACACCAACCCACAAGCAACTACAAATACAATGAAGCAAAACTTCAACATGTATGCTACTTACAAGTACTGCAAATTTGAAAGCTGACCAAGCTGTGGAACCAGTTGACCCGATAGATTTGCATTTCCAAGATCACTAAGTAAACAAAAAATAGAAGAAAATCATCATCATAGCCATGTAAAATTCAAAAGTAAAGTACACATCATGACCAAATGGCAACAGCTAAGGAATATACAAACTTACACTCGGGTAACACTGTTTTCACTATTGCAAGTAACATGAAACCAAGTGCAAGGATTGACAAGGGTAGGATCCCAACTTTGTAGAACATTGTTAGGATCAGCCAAATTGGTCTTCAATGCATTCAAGGCGTCACCTGTCTTACACAAACAAAACAATCATAAAGAGCCATATGCATATATCAACAACATAAAATAATTCAAAAAACAAAATCCATTATTTTATGGTTTAATGATTACGATGGACAATTATTCATTTCAATAAGAACCTATAAAATTTAGCCCAAAATGTTTACCAAAATCTGAAATATCACCAACAGAACACTAATTTGAACAACAATAAAACAATCTGACCCACAGAAAGTCAAGCTAAGGAAAAATTCCGAATAGCCATAGCAACTAAAATTAAGGATTCTTAATAAATACCAGCCAATTCCAGGCAAAGCAATCAGAACAAAACCCATGAATTAGAAAAGTCAACAGAACCAAATCACAAGAAACCCATGTCCAAAATCTAAGAAAACTTTGATTAAAGTAAAAACATAAGAAAAAGCAAAATCAAAACCTACCTTCAGCATTACCAGCGACTCTGTAAACGAAATGAAACAGCAAAACAAACCAGAAAAAGGCCAAGCGCCAGATCGCCCACATCTTTTGTTCCATTAAGCCCCCAAATTCCTCATACTGGTTTTCAAAACACACTCAAATTATTATACTAATAATAAGAAGAAGAGACCCTTGACTTGCATGAAGTGAATCAAAAATTAACGTTGACCCAATCAGAAAGTAAACAAAAATAGCAAAATCCAAATAAAATTTTGATGGGTTATGGTTTGTGAAAATGGGGAAATTTTTAGGAGAAGGATCTATCAAATACTCAATAGATGATGTTTTGGTGAGATTTTTGAGAGTTATATTGCAATAAAAGAGAAATTTTGGGGAACTTCAAAAATAAAATAAAAAATAAGGGAAGA
Organism: Vernicia montana; assembly: GCA_949750685.1. Lineage (NCBI taxonomy): Eukaryota > Viridiplantae > Streptophyta > Magnoliopsida > Malpighiales > Euphorbiaceae > Vernicia > Vernicia montana. The sequence goes on along the minus strand of CATKHJ010584756.1, from coordinate 3,893 downwards.
GTTTATGCAAAGTTTTTTGGGGGGTTTTGATAGACTTGGTATTAGTAGTAGCAGTAGTACAAATTTGGAGGAAGGCGCTGCTGAGTCAATGGAACTACCTTAAAAGTCCCCCTTCTACCATTTGGTTTGTTTTTTTTTTTTGTTTTTTTTTTTTTAAGTAGTTGAACTAAATAATATTATATGCTACAAATTAAGTTAGTCGGTAATTTTTATAATTTAGAAAATTCGAAAGCTACTTTTCACTTTTCATAATTTTAAAAAATAAAAAAACAATCAAATTACATCTAGTTTACTCCACCATTTAGTAATTAAAATAGCATAACAACAAATTAAAATATCATATTGATAGTGTAAAGTGTGTGTGAGAGATATAAGAATTATTTAAAAACTATTATAATTTTAAGATTTGTACGTAAATATTCTTGTTTTTGTGTATTTGTGTATATATATTAAAAAAAAAAAAAAAAAAGTAGAACTTGAGACTTTTCAATCGAAAATACAGTACCAGTAAAAATGAATATGCTATCATCCATCTTAAAAAAAAAATACTATTAAGATTTCAATTTTTATAATTTTCAAAAAGAAAAAAGATATTGACTTTTATAATGAATCAAAATGGCAATATTTTGTTTTAATACTTTAGGTACTCTATCGTTAAATTACTAATATGTAGTGACAAAAAATTTATAAGTTTATTAGAATAAATCATTCGCGTTTTAAATATTAATAATGTATTTATGCTCAAAAAAAATATTAATAATGTATTTGATATTAAAATTTCAAAACATTTTTAGAATTTTCTAGAAAATGAGTTTATAAAAGCAAATCAAATTAATTCATGTTTTAAATAAATAGGTGTTTTACAGATTTTATAGATATATTTAGCTATACTGATATAAACATTTAGTTAATATAATAATAACATATGAAAAAAATATATATAAGTACCAATTTTTATTAAAAAATGACAAATGTAATTTTAATAGATATTTTTTTCAATTACACTCACCATTAATTAGATGCAAAAAGAATTTCAATGTAAGCAAGTAATTTTTTTATAGAGTTTCAAAAAAAAAAAGTAATTTTTTTATATGATATTGTTTTTTTTTTCAAAATTCCTTAAAAAAAATTACAAAAGTTAAAAATATATATATATTTCACTATCTCAACTTATTATCAAAACCCAAAAAAAAATTGAAATTCATCAATAAAACAAGAACAAATCAAGTTGCATATTAGACTAATCTTTTGGCTTTTAAGGATGTCGACTTAGATGAAAACACTTGTATAATTTTTCTTTTCTTTTTTTTTTTATAATGAAAGTTTAAAGAGTCAAAATAAACTACACAATAGGGGTACGTATCTTCTTTAATATTTTTCATTAAATTAATGATAATTTTTATGGTACCAATCAAATCACATCTTATTAGCAAATAATTGTATTGTTTAATTGTGAGAAAAATGAATGAATTAATAGAAATATAAATAATAGAGAAAGAAAAAGGAGAGGAATAAGTAATACCATAAATTATCAAGGCAAAAAAAAAAAAAGTAATACCATAAATAACAATTATTTATAGAAGAGAAACATATTTACCATTTAGTATCTTAGAGTCGCAGCACACTAGCCGGTCAAATACGCACGCACAGGCACATCAATTGCCCCCACGACATTTGGCCAAAAAAAAAAAAATTGTCCCCACTGCCGCCCGCCTCTCTCCCAATCAACAATACGCACAATATATGGATATGGAGTGGAGAGTGTATTTGTACTCGGAATAGTCAGCAAATACTCTTCTTTTTGTTTTAGCATTGACGGTGAAGGATTTCAACCAATATTTTAAAATCCGGGCCGATCTTAAAATTAGTGAAAATAGAAAGTTATGAGTTAGAGGTTCAAATAAAATTGAATTGGGGTTGAACTAGAATTTTAAATAATATTTATTATTTATATGTTAAAAAAATATAATATACATATAATTAAAATTAATGAATGTTATTAGAACAATTAATAAATATTACTTATGTCGCCACCTGACTTTAGAGGCACGTGACCGGCACTAGGATACGGAAAAGTTTAAGACTTTCAGAACCCGTAGTCAGCCTAACAATACAAGTCAACAAAGAATATACCAGAGAATCATAAATTAAGGGCTAAAAACCCATATGCCAACAGAACCTATACTCATATCATAATATGTTCATCCAGTCACATCCCACTATATCATCAGGTTTCTGTTTAGCATAATATTTCATCATGTCATATTACAAACAACAGATACCAATCATCAAAAATTAAACAGATATAAATTTGGTCTGCTATAATTGCGAAATTCTAGAATTATATATTATACACAACAAATAAATATAAAATCCACTGCCGGAGGAGATGGCAGGAAAACTCAATAGTAGTAAAATAATTAGGCTCACCCTGCAACCTGAAAAAAATAGTGAGACAGGGGTGAGCGTCTCAACTCAGTGAATGATATCAACTAATATACGAACCGTGTACTCTAATATCAATCTAATATTAGTGCTCATGCAACGTGCCAAACATACAAGTAATCAAATAATCACACAGGGATGGGAATCAGTCCATAGAAATCACATTAAACCTCAATCTGGGGAGCCGATCCCCCTATACTGGCTCTCTGAATCCAGTTACTATATCTTAAAATCCAATACATAGGGTCCAAACTGTCCATGGCCTATGCCACGCAGCGCCGACCCGACTAGCAGCAGCGAGCGATGAGCAAGTTCCAAGCTGTCATACACCAGTCACAGCTCATCAAACATAATCATCAACATATCATAATCACAATCCTAGGTATCCTTGTGTCATCCCAATCTCATCCAGCATCCACAATTAATATGCAACTCACATAATTAATGAAGCATTCACATACGTATGCCAACATGCTCAATTAATATTCATAATGCATAATTATATACATATATATATACGGTAAATGTAGATGCATGGAATACAAGAAAATTTGTTAGAAAGTATCACTCACAACACAGGTGCGAAAAATCAGACTCGATCAATGACTGGGACCTGAGGCCATAGAAGATGGTCCTGGACGATCTAGAAAATGAAGCATGAAAAAATTATTAGAACAAAGATTATGAGAATCAACATACTGTGAACCCTTAATTTTTCACCCTCCAGTATGCATTTGAACCTTAGAGGCAGCTAGGCTCGGCAAACAGACCTCCGGAAGCCGAAATCGCCAAAAATTGCCAAAATCTCAAAAATTGAAAATCTGAGTCTCGGAACCTGAGACCTATCCCTAAGCCTCCAAATCATTCTCATATCATTCGGTATTGAATAACAAGAACAACGCAACTGGAATCATGTAAAACGGACGTGAAACGAGTGAGAACGGTCAAAACAATGAAATCGGGCGTCGAGTGACCGCATAGGCCACTTTTGTGACCGCACAAGGGCTGTGCGGTTCCGTACAGCCCATGTGCGATCATGGGCCCTTCTATGCGGTCCCGGAAGCTCCTGTGCAGTCCCAAAATCCCCGTGTGCGGTTCTAGAAGCCCCGTGTGCGGTTTTGAGTGTCAGAATGTCAAATTCCACATCGAAACTTCATGGTTTTTGCCTCCAACCTTCTTCCTATATAAACTACCCTCCCCCAATTCATTGACACACTCACAATTGCTTAATCAAGCCTAATTGATCTAAAGCAAACAGTTTTCTTAAGGCTTGGTTCAAAAGAACGTGTCTTTTAGTTCAAAGTTTTCTTTTGATTTTAGGTGGTTGTTTGGAGGTTCTTTTCCTCAAATCAGTTCGAGGAGATCCCAAAAACGCCATCCTAGTATCCGTTCGAAGGTTGTTGTTCTGCCAAGTCGAGAATGTAGAATTGCGATCCGAGGCTAGTCAG
>CATKHJ010584702.1:0-16653 GCA_949750685.1 Vernicia montana | reverse complement strand
ATATAAGCACAAAAAGGAATAAATTACAATTCCAATTGTTTGACTATAGACCTAGATGCCAGCCAAGCCAAGCTACTGGTGTTGAAATGGTTCCCCAGCATCCTCTTGCATAGATGTGTCAGTATCTTTTTGAATCTTGCCATCAATGTTAAGTTTGGCATTTGATTTTACTTTTCCCTTTTAATTATCTCTAAACACTAATTAATTAGATAGTTTTTGAGGATGATTCAATGGATTGGTTAATAGTCAAGTAGTGATGTAATATATATATATATATATATATATATATATATATATATAAAAGACTATTAAGAATGTATTTGAAATTATTGTTATAATAAAAAAAATATTTTTAATATTTTTTTATTTAATTGATTAATTTTTATTATTTTTTATAAATTATTTTTTTAAACATATTTTTAGGAAAAACATTAATTTATTTGTTTTTTGAAAAAACAGTTTTTAAAAAAATATAAAAAGTTTTATTGGAAAACATTTTTTTAAAACGTAATTCCAAACGGGTCTAAGTAAAAAAAAAAAAAAAAAATTTTTTTTAAACGATATAAGTTACACAACACGAGTAGTCTTTCTCTTTAAATATCATTCACCAATTGATAATTATTTGTGATTTGGAAAATTCGAATTATGCCTTTTTAAAAGCAGTTTTCATAAAATTGGTGATAACTATTTGTGATTTTGAAGATTTGAATATAAAATTTTATATTTTTCACACTTTTAAATAGATGTAAAAAACAATCAAATCACACTTCACTTGATTTGCAGTAAAAAAAAAAAAAATTAAAGCCATGTGATTCATTTAGAGTTAAAAATAGTCAAATAAAATAATTAAAGAGTGATTAGCGAAAATGACTTAAGCATTTCCCCACTCGGATTAGCTAAAGATTATCAACTTTTTTAATCATTTTTTTTTTAAATTTTTTGTAAAGGCCAAAAGCTCTTAGTTTCTTGAATTAAATAGTGAAGAAGTGACATTTGGTTAGTAGCGTAATGATAGGATGATTGTTTCATAGATATTATATTTAAAAGTGTAATTTTAATATTTATTTTAAGAAAAATATTATGTATTTAATTTATCAAAAACAAATTTTAAGGATTAAATTTATGGAAAGAGGGAACTAAATGTCTAATTAAAAAAGTTTGTAGAATTATAAGGATAATAGTAAAAAAATAGGGAGCAAAAATATAAAAAATGCAAAAAATATATATATATATATATGAGTATTGGTTAGTAATAGACTTATTTATAAATTGGACCACAAACTGCAATTTATAAAGAAAATTATGAATTATAATCAAGTGAACTGAATTTTTAGAAAATTTAATATTTTTTAAATAGAGACTTTATCTATGAACATTGAGTAATAACTAAAATACTTATTTTTTTATAATAAAAAAAGTAAATTTTTTAGTTGTCTCTTTCTTTCTGTCAATTCTTTATAAAAGAAAAGAAAAATCAGTGAAAATACAGATTTCAAATGCCTTTTCCAACTATAATGGCCACAGGCACAGCTAGCTTCACATGGTCATGTCTCTTTGAGTTAAATCTATTGTGTGTGGCTAAGGGTAAATAAAATCCAACTCAATTTGATTTATTTGGTTTGATTTTTAAGTGAATTAATATATATATAGCTTATTAGAATAAAAAAAAAAAGTCAAACCTATTAATTAAATTGAATTTTTTTAATTTGATTTTATAAAAGCTTTAAGCTCAGTTCGATTTATATAAAATATATGTTTAATTTTTTTAATTTTGTATATCGGTTCGTTTTTAAACCGAACTGACTATTTATGTGTAGCCTTACCTAAATCCAAATGGACTTTCTGTACTCTTCTCTTTATCTCTTTATACTATTAAATTCAATGTTAGACCATTTTCTATATTTTGCATAAGAAAAATGGATATATTCTTAACATCAATCAAGTTGAAGAGTATCATTGTGGAACCCATAGCCAATCAAGGACTATGATTTTAAATTCAAGAATAGACTTAAAATTAACTATATATTAATATTGGAAAATATTTTTTTTTAAGAAATATTGAAAAAATATTTGCATGAGTCATCAATTTCTATTTGTAGTTCAATATAAAAATTAGTGTTTTTCATCCTCTTGACATTATTTATTTTTAACTTAGAGCAAAATTTGAATTGTACACAATTTGTTTTAATTTAGGCTTATTATTATTGTAAAATATAAAATTTTTATTTTCTTGCTTCGAACAAAATTAAAAATTTATACTTCATATTTTCGTGGAAAGGAGATGAGAAATACATTTTATGTTCCACAAGAATTATTACCTTGTTGGAATTTTATTCCATTTTAAAAAAATTGATTGGGTGTTAACAATTTTCATAGAGAATAGCACTTAATATATGCTTTTTTCTATATATTTATTAAATTTAATAAAATTTTTATAGGAAACTGAGATAATGAGAATTTTCATAGAGCTTGATTCGTATATTTTAAAATTAGAATTAAAGTGAAATATGATTTCAAAATTTTAGATATTTATTTTTAAGTTTATTTTTTAAATAATTAAATAGAATTTATTGATTAGATTAATAATTATATATACATATATCGGAGTCATTTGAATTATTAAAAAAAAATTAAAGAAAAAATTTTAAATTATTTATGTACCAAAGCAAAAAATAAAATCTTATCATTGTGAAAGAATTCTATTTTTAATCCTAGGGTGGTAATAGGGGCATTCATGGTTCGGTTTGGTTGGTTTATAATAAATATTTTTAACCAAACCAATAAAATCGATTTTTAGATATTTTAACTCTTAACCAAATCAAGTAATATTAAAAAAATTCAAATCAAAGCTATTTGGACTCGATTTGACAAAAGTAATAAATAAAAATAAAAAATAAAAAATTGAAGAAATCATAAAAAATTAACAAATATTAAAATAAAATCATATTATCAATACTATAAAAAAAAATGCAAATTCCAGTAGATTATATACTTGAAATTCTATAACATAATAATAATAAAATTAAAATGAAACATTCCCCAAAAAAATTAGTAGGAATTAAAATAACAACATAAAAATCATCCAAAACATAAAAAATTCAGTATTTATCTTTAATTTTTAAAAAAATTTAAAGTATAATTTATATATTAATAAAATAAATCCTTGCTCAATGGCAGTATTTGTATACATGTCTAAAAAATGATATAGATTTATTATATTATTGGTTTGGTTTAATTGAATTTTTATTTTTTTAAACCAAAACTAAATTAAAATTTTAATTTATAAAAATTTTAAAACTGTAATTAATTATGAAATAATATAAACCGTAATTTTTTATTTGAATTAAATTAAATCAATTCGATTTGAATAATTTTGGTGCAGTACTAAGTGCTAACATGCCCTTATCGCGCGCGTGTGTGTGTTTTTTTTTTTTTTTTTTAATCTTAGGAGACGAAAACAGAGATCAGCATGTTGCATTTGGGCTTATTTCATTTGAGCTTATTTCAATAATGGATAGGCTATTGTGCTTGGACACTTCTGCGGGCTTTCATCAGGCAAAGCATGATATAATTCTTGGAAAAATTACATCAAACATAATTTTTTTAATTTTTATTAAATATTATTTTATCTTTTTAAGTTTTTAAATATATATATATATATATATATATATATATATTTTACTTATGATATACATTTGATATATTTTTAATATACTTATAATATACTTTTGAAAGTGAGATATTTTTAAAATAAAAAATTTAATAAGTTATATTTTTGAAAAAAAAAAACACATATTTAATAATATTTTGTATTTTTTAAGTGTTTGTGTAAAAACTCCTTAATTTTTTATACCTTTCATATGTTTTAAATTTATTTATCTACTAAGAAGAAAAATTCCAATAACTTAATAAGGTTAGATTTAAAATTTTTAATATATAACACATGTTTATAAATTGAATCTAAATTTAAAAAATATTAAAATTTTAAAAAGCCTAACTCATATAACTCGTCATTTTCTTTATAAAATATGACTCATGGTCCGACTTACGAACATTACATACAATATATATTACAATATATTAGTTAGAGAAAATATCATTTTTTTTTTTTAAGGAAGTTGGAGAAAATATCATTAATGATACAATATAAGTACAAATTAACATTTAAAGTCCTAATTTATTATATCTAACCATCTTCAAGAACAAGAGTAAGGCTATGAGATGGACATCTCTAATTTGTAGTTTGATAATGAAGAGAGATATGTCATTTGTCACTTTGAAATTTAATTTATTTATTCTGTAATGTATTTCATATATATATATATATATATATATATATATTCCTATAATATATTATATAATATTATAATTAATTTTTAAATTTTATCAATATTAATAAAATTTGATTCAAATATATTCAATTTTATAAAATTAAAAATTATATTTGGTATAAATGAATTTTATAAAATTTTATAACAAATACTATTTAAATAAATTTGTAAGTACAACCTAGTGAAGTTAAATATTTAAAATGATATAAATTTCTTATGAAATTTTATATGGCTAAATAAATTTTAATTTATGTTAAATGCAAAAATTTAAATGAATCACTAAATAATCTCTAAACAAATGATTTTTTTTTTTAAAAATAAAATGAAATGGGTCCAATTTATTTCATTAAAATCCAAAAATCCCGCGCATTTCAATGGCAGATAGGTATTTCAGAAAGAATTTGGCGGTTAGGGTTTTCCAAACGAAGAACAGAACGCCATTTTTGTTTCAATCTCAAGCTTTTTCACGTTCCTTCTGCCAGATTCAATCAAAGCAACGACAACAACAACAAAAACGGTGCGTTTAATACCTTCTTCTCTCTAATCTCATGTTAATTTGGTCTAGTCTATATAATAATTTTGAAAAATTTTTGGTGGATTTTTTGCAGGTATTCTTCTTTTGGAATCGCGTTTGATATTGATGGTGTTATTCTTCGTGGCCGTGTTCCCATTGGTGGCTCTCCTCAAGCTTTGAGGAAATTGTACGGAGATTATGGTAATTTCATTGCTTTTCTCTCTAACATTAGATTCCCTAAATTTGCTTTTTTCACCAAAAATGTATAAAATTGAATTTTTGCAGGGTCTTTGAAGGTTCCCTTTTTGTTCTTGACAAATGGTGAGCTACTTAAATTAATTGCTCGATTTTGTGGTTTATCTAAAATACTTGTTATTTTTTTAAAGCGAGGACGCACAATTAAGCAATTAAACAACTAATGTCATATATTTCTATATTTGATTAGGTGGTGGCATTCCAGAATCTAGACGAGCCATTGAATTAAGTGAAATTCTGGGTGTAAAGATTTTGCATTCTCAGGTACTGCCGTACTGATATACTGTTTGAATTTTGTATACTTTATTGAATGTCATTTGAATAGCTGTTCTTTTTTCCCAATGCAGGTTTTACAGGGTCATTCACCTTATAAAAATCTGTTGCAGAGGTATATTGCTACTGATTTTCTGCATGTCTTTTTCTGTCTGAAAATCTTCAAGTTTAAAATCATATTCTTCTTTAACATTCTTGAGGGATCACTTTCATTCTATTCTCAAGTTTCATCCTGCTGATCGTAAAGGCTTATGTTAATCTATTAACCTGATCTTGTCATTGGAAAATTGATATAATGGGGTATTCTCTTCAGCAACACAAGAGGCATTGCCAACTTGACATTGCTGAGTTCTCACATGCTAAGTAAACTTGCTGCATTCTTAAAGATGGCTGTAATTTCCCGTTCCACTTTATTTATTTATTTATTTATTTTTAAATGATTACAACAAAATATGAATAAGGGGATCAAAGAAATGATTGCCAAAACTTGATGAATCATCCAGAGGTTTAAGAAAATAACCAATTGAATTCTAAGAACTTTCAGTTTTTTTCATTACTTTATTCATTTCTTGATGTTCTTCTGGCATATAAGCTTGAATATATTTCATAGAACATTGTCTGTGAATGATGGTCTTATAGTGGGAATGATATTCTTTTGTGGTTTCATGTGATTTGCATTAAATATATCACCATGGAAATTTATTTCATATCCAGGTTTGTTGTGTATAGTATAAAAATATATTTTTTTGTCGTTGACTCACTGTTCAGTGTGCCCTGTCACTTTCAAATTTTTAAAGCTGTTATCACCATTTTATGTTGTGGCGAACTGTTTACCTGCAGATATGAGAATCAACTCATTATTGCCACTGGAAAAGGGGAACCTGCTCTAGTAATGTCTGAGTATGGTTTCAAGTAAGGTCCCACTGATATGTATTGATCACGTAATTACCTGTTTTTCAGACCATTAGTTCTAGATTTTGCAACATTTCCGTTAAGACCCATTTGTTTTTGTTGGCAGAAAGGTTCTCTCTTTAGATGAGTATGCTTCTCTCTTTGAGAATATCGATCCTGTATCTCAATACAAGAAATGGACAACCAAGCAGGAATTGGATAGCACTAGGAGTTTCTCTGCAAATATGACACCAAGATACAATGTTTCTTCTGAAACAGTTAAGGCAGTATTTGTTGTCAGTGATCCTGTAGATTGGGGCAGGGACATTCAGGTATTTGTACTTTTTGTTTAGCCATCCAGTATGAACCATTTAGTGCATCTTTGCATTTCATATAATAGCTGCTGTTATATATGGATGTTTCAAGATTCTGTGTTGTGCATAGTGTAATTTTCTAGCTATTTTACCATTGTTTATTGAGATGTTCATGCATAGAACATGAAATTATAGTGTTAAGTTGTTCTTTTTCAAACTGTAGGGCTCATGAATTAGATACTAATTTTTGCTATTCTTGGTACAAATAATAAGCCTGCATATAACTTCCCAAGAAGACACTCTTTCAGTATTCTTGAGACAAATGCTGTGCATCAGTTACATGATGAATAACTTGTGTAACCATAACCATAAACCGTGAAGAACAGGGAGTGTGTATGAACCGAGTATTTGGCTGTTCAAGCTCAGTTTGGTCACTCTAGAACCCTGCTTGAACTCTGTTGAAAAAGACAAGCTTGAGCTCATTTAAAGCTTAGGCCAAACTCAAATGTTTAAAGCTTTTACTGCCTTTCCAATATTTTTAATGCCCTGAATAAAAGATAAAGTTGGCTGGCCTATGTAATAGCTGGCTGACCATAAAAACTGCTACTTCCTTAAACACACGAGAGAGAAGGCAGACTAATCCTGTTTTCCTGGAGTGCTTGTTTTGTCAAAGTGGGACTAAAATTCCCTCATATTCATTCCTTGTTTTCTTATCTTTACTATGATCGAGTATTGTAATTCTAAAGCTTATATCTTTTGACCATCATAAAGTTGGGACACATCTCATTAGGACCCACATATATTTTTAATATCAGTATGTGTTGGTAATATCATATAATTGGATGTAATTTTTAGTCCAATGAATGTTTTTCCCAGCCATAATTTGATATTTTGTGTGTTTGTGTGTGTATATATTATATGGTTACAAAAACTTCTGTTAATGGTTTGCAATACTGTTGTTACTGTGGACTAGAGTAATGACTTGAAGGCAATAGAACTTATTAATAGAAGTAACTATTTGCTCTGATTGGAGATAATCTGGTAAACTTCTCTTAGGCTATTCTTTTCCTTTTGCCTCAATGCACTGCATGTTACAAGTACATTTCCCATCTGTTTTTTTCGTTTCAAGTTATAAGCTGACTAATGAATTACTTTAGGTTCTCTGTGATGTTTTAAGATCTGGAGGCCTTCCTGGAAAGGATAACGGTCATCAACCTCCCTTGTATTTTGCTGCTAATGATCTCGAATATCAGGTTGGTTATTTTGGCTTCGATGGAATACTTGTTTCCATATAGGTCTTGGTCCATCTCTGATATTGCAGATGGACTTTGTAAGATAAAAAATCTATGGGTTGATCAATGGGTAAATCTTTTTGTTAGAACTGAATGGAAGTTGAATCATTAATATTAATTAGTTTGAAGGGAATGAGAGCTTATCTGCAAGACATTCTGTTATCTTGTGCCAAAAAATCAGCTGACCAGTAGGCTTGAAAGTTGCTTGTGCATGAGATCATGAGCCATTTTCATGCATACTTTCATTTTGTGGTTTTTACCAATTTTCAATTTAATTCAAGTACTTGGTTATGATTTCTTCCAAACCAGTCTTGTGCTGATTTGTAGAAAGCTATATCCTATTCTTTTCTTTTATTACTTTGATGGAAACCTTGACATATATTGCTGATCAGTTGAGTATTCTGTACAGGCTGCATTTCCTTCTCAGCGCCTTGGAATGGGTGCTTTCAGAATTGCTCTGGAGAGTATCTTCAACAGGTATGGTTAGTCTCTCATGTAATTTAAAATTTAAATTTGTTTAAAGTCCTCCCTTCCCTTTTCCTTAATTGAGATCAAGTCAATCTTAGTGGTTCATAGATAGACCGCTTCGTGGTGTTGCATGTCTAAACAACCTCTAAAAGCAACTTAGGGACATATCTAGTATGGGGACACTTGCCCTTACTGCTCCCAAAAAGGTCCTTTTGGATTATATGGCTACTTTATTCCCCTTTGATCATTTGGGATTTGTCCCCATATTTGTAGTGTAATAATAGGTCAAGGGTTTGAATCTTAACAGTCCCTTTCCCTTTAAGAATTTCCAAGGTACTCAAAAAACAGGGTGTACAAGGTACTTTATTAAGTGATGCTACAAAAAAAATGGGAGTTTATTATGTATTTTTCTGTTATATTTGATGTTTTATAATACATTGTAAAAGATGGTCACACTTCAGAACAAAAGGCTGAAGCTAATGGGCTTTTAGACTTCTGTCCCCCTGGACTTAAGGTCCTGGCTCTGCCACTGCTTATATCTATCTTCCTCCTTCGCATGTTGCATGATTCTCTGCACTGCTAATAGCTTTACTTATATTCTTTCCCTATATTTTTCTTATCCCCTTTTCTACGTCTTAGGGTTCTAGGTTGTTTACAGAGAAGAATTTGTTCTTTCTCCTCTCTCGTTCAAATAATTTTAATTTTTTGCTCCACAACCTTGGCTTTACTCAATTTTAATTCTGCTGGTCCACATAACATAGGCTGTTTATTTCTTGAGTTTATGGTTGGATGTTTTGATTTTTGCATGGTAGATTTTGTGATTGTGCATGGTGACTATTTGAAGGTGTAAAACAATGGTTTGGGTATAACTGCAGCTGCGGTTGGTATTGCTGGGCCTGAAACTGTTGTGAGAGATTTTACCCTGAAAATAATTATATTATTTCCAGTTAACCAAGTAACTGATGTTATCGTATAGGTTCCAGTTCAATAAATGAGGAAACTGAAGACTCTAATTCTCAGGTTGTTTCCCTGTTGCATTTTAGCGCCTTGGATGGTACCTTATGATTGGGCAGATATAAGCTGAATAATAATTTTACTCTTGCCACCTAATTACTTTCTTTCATGTTCTGTAAGTTCTTTGAAATCATGTTGTAACACACGATACATGCAAATATACTATTAAAACTGTTGAAAACTTATCTTGTCACTTGCTGCATTGTCAATGGTTTTTGTGCCAAGTAATCTTATGTTTGGCATTGGTTGCAGAATTCACCATAATGCTCTAGAGTATGTATGTTTTGGGAAACCAAATCCATTTGTATTCAAGAACGCTGAAGCTGTATTGAGCCAGCTCCCATTGTCTTGTCACACTGAAGCTAATTTCAGAGAATATGGGGCTCCTGGAACACCTCCTTTGAAAACCCTTTATATGATTGGCGACAATCCTTCTGTCGACATCAAAGGGGCACAGCAGGTTTGTCGTGCCTATTCCTTGTAGTAGTTGCAGCTTTTGACTGATCAAACCCATGAGCTTTGCAGACTGTTCCAAACATATATGCAGTCATTAATCTTCGATTTTCTATTGTAAATAAATTGAAAATATTATTTTATTTTATTTTCAGGCAGGAAATCCTTGGTTTTCTATCTTGACAAGGACAGGCGTTTTCAAAGGGGAACATAACCATGCAGAATTTCCTGCAGATCTGGCAAGTTAAATCACAAAACTTTTCAATAATGTCAAATTTAATACCTGTAGATACACAAAAAGACTCGCATGCATATACAATATTCTCTAAACTATCAGTAAGGGGCAGGGAGAACAAATCTGAAAAGTATTTTTTTCCCCCCTTTATTTGATAATATATTTTTCTTTCAACTATGCAGGTTGTTGATACTGTTGAAGAGGCGGTGGACTATATTCTGCAAAGGGAGTGCATTTCTTAGCCCTCTAGTCTTGCCAACAATGTGCTCAAACAATTTCCTTCATTTATTTTCACATATGCCATGTTTAGGACATTTATTTGTTACCCAGACAACTAAAACCAAATAAAAAATGGAGGCAGATTTTGAGGATTGAATCCAAACCAGAATTGTTCCTGATGGCATGGTTTGTGATTAGCCCGATACTGCTTTATTGAGGTTGCTCAGGATAGCACTATTGCCATTTAACAAAACTTTGTGGCTACCATGTTTCTGCATTGTGGCTTGTAAAATAGATTTTAGGTTACATTCTTCTTATGGAACTTAGCAAATAAAAGCCAAACCAAACCAAACCAGTGCCATCATTATGAGCTTAGTTTAGTTATCCAGGTAAATCATATTCCCAAGGATTTTTTCTTTATAATTACTCTTTGATTGAACCTTTTTATTTTGTAACATTATTCTAATATTGATTGGAGTTAATTGAGTAATAGTTGTTGGGGTGCTAGAATAGTGGTGAAGAGCACAGTATAGTTATTCTGAGAAAGGTCCAGTGTTTGGCTGACTGGCCGGTGACCAGCGAGATTCATCAAAGTTTGTTTTTAGGCTTCTTGTAATAAGTTTTATTGAATGTCAATAAGATGTGGTCTGGTTGATTTTTTTATTTTCTTTAAGAGTGAGAAATAAGAAATTTTGGATTCGAATTTCCTAAATTAAAAAAATTGTCATCAATTTAATGACTGGTGAGAAATGTTAAAGTTTGTTTTTAGGCTTGTAATAAGTTTTATTGAATGTTAATTATATATAATATAATTGGTTTTTTTATTTTAAAGTGGGAAATTTCGAGTTTAAATTTTTTAAACAAAAAAAATGATCATCAATTTGGTGAGAAATGTTAAAGGAGAGGGATATTCATATTGTGTAACTTGTAATATTATTTCGACTTATCGAATTCTCAGTAAAAAAAAATATATTAAATAAATGATCTTATATTACCAATAGGTGTAAGCATTTATAAGAATGGATGGGTAGTTTGTATTTAATGACATTAACAGTCCTCGCTGTGTTCATGAAATAATACGGAATAGGATGGGAATAAAAAAATTATTTCATTCTCAGTTTTAGTTTAAAATTAGATGTGAAATAATTATTTAATAAAATAGTAAATTTATGATCAAAATTTATTAAAATTTTACATACTTAATAATTTATTATATATTATGAAATATAAATTTTATAAAAAATAAAGAATAATTTTCATTTTATAGAATAACTTTTATTCAGCGAACCAAACCAACTAGCAATGTACTTCCTATGAATCACAGGAAGCTTCATATTGTGAAGGATATTGAAAAGAAGCTTTATTTTAATTTTTTCTAAATATAGTGATTCTCCTTTAAATTCACCAATAAACAATTACTTATATCTTTTCTAAATTCCTGTATTATATTAACTCTTTTTGAAAATGGACCACATTTACACAACATTAAAATAAAACAATCAAACACAACGTATTAGATTCCTTCTTTTCTTTTTAATATTTCTTGGTAGTTGTTTTTATTATCCTAAAATGCGAATGGTTCCTTTAATTAAGTTATCTTTGCCTTTAATTAAATTGGAAGGCAAATTCATTCTTAAAAAAAAAAAAAAAAGCAAATTTAAACAGGGTGTATATATATATATGTATATGATTTTAACATTTTTTTATCACATTAGAATTTAAAATATTAAATTATAAATTAATAAACTAAAAATTCAATAATTGATTTTTACAGTATATACAAACACATATACTTATACACACTCATGAAAAAAAAAATGAAATAATTATATTTAATAAATAATAATAAATTTCTATTTATTTTTTTATCGCTATTTCAAAATTTATTTTATTATATAATATTTAAGGAGTAGTGTGTGTATATATATAATTTTATTTTGAAATAATAATTTAATGTTTTTTCTAATAAGAAATAAAATTTGTTTTTATTCATGCTAACTTTTTGAGTTTTTTTTTTTTTATTTTTTTAAAGTTAATTTTACCACATGATATGAAATTTTCATGCATTTAAAATGAAATTATACTAGTTTTTATTTTATTATTCATGATTTAATAATTAACACAAAAAATGAGTTTTTATTTAGTGGTATTAAAATTTGTTTATAAATGCATCAATAAATTTCTGAAAATTAATAGCTAATTACCATTTGAAAGTTGAAACACAAAAGATTATAAATTTATAATTAGATACCCACTTTATTTTTCCATATATATTCTTTGCTTTTATTCTCCCTCCAAATTTAAAAAATCAAATCCCTAAAATCGTCCTTTTCTTTCAATTCAATTCTTCATACTAAGATTCCTCAAAAATCTCATCTTTAAATACCAATCCTAAAAATCACTCCTTTTCACTCAATAACCAAAAATTTTCCAATTTTCTTCAACAAAAATGACACCGATTGATCCTCACTCGTTCACCGAGACCACTCACCCACTCACTACCCACATCTCCCTTTCTCTTTACTTTGATTTCTCTTCCTCCACCATCCACTCCACCGCTCTCCTTTCCCTTGCCGCCGCTCACTCCGGCCCTCTCTCTATTGACACTCGCTCTCTCACCATTTACAAAGTTCTTGATTCCCAAACCTTAAATCCTCTCCCTTTCTTTCTTTCCCCACCTGATCCAATCAAGGGTAGCCTTCTCACTGTTTCTCTCAATAACCATTCTTCTGTTTTGATTTTTTTCTCTACTGCTCCTGATTCTTCTGCTCTCCAGTGGTTGTCTCCTCCGCAAACGTTTGGAAAATCCCATCCTTTTGTTTTTACTCAATGTCAATCCATTCACGCCCGTTCTGTTTTCCCTTGCCAGGACACTCCGGCTGCTCGTATTTGTTATTCCGCCAGACTGAATATTCCTCGCCAGCTTTCTGCGGTTATGTCCGCCAGACATTCCTATCGCCGTGCCCCAGTTATTGGGGATTTGAATGAAATGGTAATTGGAGATGTTGGGTTTGATTTGCGGTCGTTGTGGTGCGCGGAAGGAAGGGTCGTGGAGGAATTTGTTATGGAGCAGCCTATTCCGCCGTATTTGTTTGCTTTTGCAGTTGGGGATTTGGGGTTTAGGGAGGTGGGGCCGAGGACTAAGGTTTATTCGGAGGCGGTGGCTGAAGTGTTGGATTCGGCGGCGAGGGAGTTTGCTGGGACTGAGGAGATGATAAGGCAAGGGGAAAAGTTGTTTGGAGCGTATGAGTGGGAGAGGTTCGATTTGTTAGTGTTGCCACCGAGTTTTCCTTATGGGGGAATGGAAAATCCGAGGATGGTGTTCTTGACACCAACTGTAATCAAAGGGGATGCGAGTGGGGCGCAGGTAGTGGCACATGAATTGGCTCATAGCTGGACTGGGAATCTAATTACTAACAAGAACAATGACCATTTTTGGTTGAATGAGGTATGTGATTGTTTTATCTATGTTTTCATTGGGTTTTTCGTATTTGCAAACATTGAAAAAAATGAGGAATAATTGAAGGACAACATAATTGACTGTGATGTGTGTATTTTACATTTGGTGGAATGGTTAAATCTTAGGTATTATCTGATTTTCTTTGCTAATTCGGTAAACTTACATTAAAGAAACTATTCATCTGGATGTTCAATCTAGTTTAACTGCCTCATGTTGATAATTTTTTAAGCTTCCCTAGCTTGGCAAGAATGCATTTGAGTGATTAAGAAGAGTATTTAACTATTTATAGATAAATTAGAAGAAGTATGAACAGAAATTTCTGGATATTATTTTTTTGGAATATTTATGGCTGCCTCATGTTCGGGGACGTCTATCGAGTTTGGCCATGTTTTATGTAATGGATTATGAAGAATGCTAACTGAATTTTAAATGGCTTTTTTTTGGTTATGAAACAAGTTCTTTAGTTTGTGCAATGTTTAAGCATATTTGTTTTTTATGAGTTATTTCTTTATCCTGGTTATAGGGTTTTACAACATATGCGGAAAGGAGAATTGTTGAGGTTGTGCAAGGAGAAGACAGAGCAGTACTGAATATTGGAATTGGCTGGAGGGGTTTAAATGAGGAAATAGAGAGATTTAAGGACAACCTGGACTTCACCAAGCTCAAAACCAATCAGGAAGGAGTGGACCCAGATGATGTGTATTCGCAAGTTCCATATGAGAAGGGTTTCCAGTTTCTATGGCGCATAGAACGCCAGGTATGTTCAGTTCCATTTAAAACTCAAAGATCCATCAATGAAGACTATTCTCACCGGTTGTGTTTTAACTTTTGAATTCTTAGATTGGAAGACCTGCATTCGATGAGTTCCTCAAGAAATATATTGCTACCTTCAAGTTCAAATCAATTGATACAGATATGTTTCTTGATTTCTTGAAAGCAAATGTCCCTGGAATAGAGAAGGATATTGACCTACAACTATGGACTGAGGGTACTGGCATCCCTCCAGATGCATATGAACCAGTTTCCAACTTATATACAAAGATTGTATCACTTGCAAATGAGTTTAAGCTTGGGAGGATGCCTAGGGAGGATGAAGTTGCTGATTGGCAAGGGCAAGAATGGGAGCTCTACTTAGAAAACTTGCCTAAATCTGTTGAAGCTTCTCAGGTAGTAATAAGTGTCTTTTATGATTTCACCCTTGGTTTTTGTTAAAAGGTGACTTGATTGAATTATATTTTTTGAATCTTTAATCTCTAATTGCTTGGTCTTCCTTATCATGTGATCCTTGGAGATTTTTCCAGTGCAACACAGGACCTGTTTTCCTATGTGTGTGCACACAGGGAATAAGCATGCAATCTCTTGAAACCATTGTTCAATGAGATTTAAATATCACGCGGGATAAGGAATTCAATTTGTTTGTTTGCTTCCTGCTGCTTACCTTTATTGTCTAGGATATTAAATTATAAGTTCTCAACTATAGGTTAATTTTTCTCTAATCAATCAACTTTTGAAGAATGCTTTTGAACACTTAAAATGGATGTTGTTGAGATACTGTAGAAGTTGGTTAAGTTGCCTATTATTGTCTTGCTTGAAATTGAATATAATGGAACCTTTTTTGTAGGGTGAAATGATATAGGTGGCCGGATTCTTACCTTCATTTTCCTTTGCAAACAAAATTTTACTACAGTTCATTAACCTTATTGAAGATTGTATGCATCACTCTACATTAGTTTTATGCATTGTCAACTTTGACTTTTTTCTTTACCTTAGCACTTCAAATTAGTGGAAAAATCTACGGAGTTTGTAAAATAGTGAGTCTGACTTCATAATACTTGTAACCAAGCCCAAGTAACAAAGGTTTTGGGTCTAAGACTCAGGTAATTTTCTACCACAGGGTTCCTAGCGAGTTTCAGAGGCTAAATTCTGGCAACTTCTCTTAGAAGCTTGCTATATAAGCAATGTTATCTCGTGCATACTGGATAATAGATGTAGGGCTTTTGTAATATTTCTGCTGCATCTCTGCTTTGTTGTTGAGCTGATATTTGTTCAGTTCTTTCCCTTGATGTGCTAAAGTTGAAATTATTTCTCACGTGCCCAAAATGAGGCAGGTATTGATAATGGAAGTAAGATTGCCATTCTAATTGTTACTTATCTGATTCATATGCAGATCTTAGCCTTGGATGCGCGCTACAGGCTGTCAGAATCGAAGGATTATGAGGTGAAAGTAGGGTTTCTTCAACTGGCCATTTCATCTAGCTGCAGAGATTACTATAGTGTGGTGGAGAAAACTTTAAAGGAAGTTGGAAGGATGAAGTACCTTCGTCCACTCTACTCTGGTCTTGTTCAAGGCACTGGAAAGGAAGAAAAGATTTTGGCTAAAAAGGTGTTTGCGGAGGCTCGTGAATGTTATCACCCTATAGCTCAAGGTGTTGTTGAGTCTATCTTTGCCAAGCACATGTAGGACGGGTATAGCAATATAATAACCGACTCAATTTCCAGACGTAAACCTTGATGTTTTGGGTCTGTACTCTTGGTCTTTAGATATCTAGGAGGATGATGATAACTTCTGATCTTGTAAAGGATATGCATGTGCTATGGCTTACTGGCAATGCTAATGGAAACACTCTATATTTTGACACGTTATGTTTGTAGTACTGCTGATTACAAGAAATTTAACTTGTTTTTCCTCTTCAAATGAATTTTGCATGAAACCCTTGTGTTTGACAAAGTCCTTGCTATTGAGGATTTAGGGTATTTTATACTTGAAAACAGGATGTTTATCCTTGTTTAGAGTTGATCATGCATTTCAGCTGTAAATATTGTTTTAAATTGATTAACTATTATCTTATCAACCATGATACCAAATAAAACACTTGTATCCTGTTTGGTATAATGTTGTTTTTGGTTTTTATTTTTTAATTGTAAAAAAAAAAA
>CATKHJ010584663.1:0-12270 GCA_949750685.1 Vernicia montana | reverse complement strand
TTAGCTTAGTTTCTTTTATATTGCCTTTATTATTTTATTCTCCCATTTGCTTTGCATGTTCCCTTTTCTTTTATTCCCTTTCTTTTAGTTCTTTTATTTTAGCATAGTTTATTGCTTTCCCTATTTTCTTTATATGATCCCCTTCTCTTTAATCCTTTTCTTTTTATCACTTTAAGAGGCATGTTAATTAGAAACTGAATTAATTAACTTGTTCTGATGCTTTTTGATTGTTAATTAAACCTGACCCAATTAACTACTTGGTAATCAATTCTATTTGATTAAAATCAACCAACTCACCTTTTAATCAATGAACTGAAACATGATAAAAGGTTAAGACTAAAACTAACTCCCTTCGCAAGAAGGGCGAACTACGTGGGTTTTGATTCCCATTTGAAAGGATACGTAGGCATGCTTGTCTAAAAGCATCAAATCCAATTAAACGAACTTTCTTCCTCTTTCACTTTCTTTGCATAGTTTTGTGCTTTCTTTCATTTCTCTGTTTAGTTACTTCTGTTATTTGATTTATTTTGGGGAATGTGTGACTTTCCTATAATCCCATAAGGGCTAGAGAAAGTATCCCCTAATTTGGTTTATTTTGTAAATTTAAGATTTATATTTGCTTTATTTATTTAATTTATTTATTGTTTTATTTTACTTTAATTCATACATTATTGTTCATTCATCTATAAATGTTCATGATTATAAGTCAGAACAGCGCAATCCACAGGCTCGTGCACCTTCATCCGCACGTGGCACGCCCATAAATTACCATTCTACCCTTAGAAAAATTAGAACCAATAATAATTTTGGCACGCCCAGTGGGACACACTCTCATGGCACCAAAAACAAGAAGTTTTACTGGAAAAGACATTGGGGATGGTTCTCATGACCCGCAAGATGACACTGCAACAGCAGTGCAAGAAGGTTTCGTTCCACACCTTGTGGAGCAAATTGAATGTGGGTTGGTTTCTCCATAGTCAGTTCACCAAGACAACACACCAGAGCCAGAGATTCCAACAGATCCTGTTGTTGGAAATCAAGGTAATATTCCTAAGCCTATTGATATTACTTTTCCAACTAATAATTTACAAGTAATCATTGAAGAAATGAATAGGCAATCTAAGAATCAAGCTTTGCTTTATCAAGCATTGCTTAGTTTGGTCACTCCACCACAAAGCCCTAGACAGGCTACAGTCCATAGGCCTATTAGGCAGCCCTCAAAAGAACTCGGGGGGCAATCTTTTACTCAACAAGAGACTAGTGATTCTTATCGCCCTGAAGAATGTCGTTCACTGCCTCACATGAGGGAGGTACTAAGAACTGTGCCTACTAGCCGTCCAGGATAGGTTTTATCACAACAACTGCATGCTAACACTAACCCTATCAATCATCCTACTGTGTATGTAAATGATGCAGGTTTCAATGAAAAAGGGCTAGTGAACTTGGCACCAGCAGTCAACAAGATTCCACAGCCTGTTGTTCCACCACAAGTCCCTAGGGAGCAAGTTCCTGTGGACATTGAAGCAAACAAGATCAATAAGGGAGTGCTTGAATTCCCTGAGAAAAAAAGTTCCATGATCATTGATCCACCAGTGGCCACTATTAATTCTATGGCTATTGATCGCAAATCCCTAGTGATTTTAGATGACAAGCGGAAAGACAAAAGTCCATCGAAGGTCCACAGGGAGAAAAATTCCAAACTATGCATTCCTAAACCTAAGCCATCTCACCACAGAGATAGGCTGCCAGAAAAATCATCAAAAGCGACTCACCAATACAAGTTCCATAAGAACCAGCCTCGGTCCATGTTTCACCTACTGTGGAACCAAATCACTAGTGGCAACTTATGGAACACAAGAAATTTCCTAAGCCACTCCCCAGGACTAAAAAACGCATACTACAGAGATAAAGAGTTGAGGCCAGAAGACAGGCCAATCCACAAGACTTTGCTCCTAGGGAAGTCAACAGGAGTAGATACAAGAGAAAAAGTGATTAAGGACCTTGAGAGTTCTGATAAAGATCTATTGGGAACCATCTGGTAAATTCGATTCCAAGGTACGTTACTCTAAACTTCCTAGTGCTGATATACCTATGGAATCTATTATTGCAACAGGTTGGGATGATGTGGAATCAGATGGTAGGGAATGTACCTATTCCCTATAGATGTGCTGCTGCGATAGTGACACTGCCTACTAATTTTCAATCCAAACATACAGAAAAGGATGTCATTGAAATCCAAATTCCTAACACTCGGGGGGCAACTTTCCCTAGGAAGGAAGATTTCTACAGTAGGGTGACAATTCAAGCACCTAATCCTCACTAATCTAAGAAGGGGATTTTCGAAAAACCATCAATTCAAATGACTCAGCATATAAAACCTTTGCATGATAAGGCACATGTCAATGGGAAAAAGAAAATTTGGATATCCACAATCAATTGATTATAAGTCAGAACAGCGCAATCCATAGGCTCGTGCACCTTCATTCGCACGTGGCATGCCCAAAAATTACCATTCTATCCTTGGGCCAAAATTAGAACCAACAATAGCTAATAAAGAATTTGAATAATTTAAATGTCTTGCATCTCTTAAACATACAAATATAGGAATGTCTAAGCCAAGTCTAAATAAAGGTTTAATAGCTATTTGTATCATACTAATATGTAAAAATTTATATTTTTCTTTATGTTTTACTATAGTTTGAGGAGAAAATAATTGAATATTTTCGTGTGAATGATTTAAAGAAATTGTTTGTTCAGTTTGTTTAGTTGAATAATCAGTAGAAAAATTAAAAGAACCAGTTTTATAAATAGTACTAATATCTTATTTAGGAATTGACCAATTGTGAAAATAATTTTCTATTTTAGCTATATTCACTTCTTGACTGTTTACCTTGTCTTCAAAACCTAAATTAAGATTATTGATATGGCAAAACCATCTTTTTTTTTTTTATTATTCCATATCAAAATAAAAAATATTACAGATTTATTTCCTGTTAGAATTTGCAATAATTTACT
The DNA here is from genome assembly GCA_949750685.1 of Vernicia montana. Taxonomy (NCBI): domain Eukaryota; kingdom Viridiplantae; phylum Streptophyta; class Magnoliopsida; order Malpighiales; family Euphorbiaceae; genus Vernicia; species Vernicia montana. The sequence goes on along the minus strand of CATKHJ010584663.1, from coordinate 9,255 downwards.
CATTATTTTTATCTAAGTTTTTTTTCTTGTTCTGTTTAATTAGCAGGATCACTTATCCTTCGGCTAACCAACGTTTTTCCTGGCTGATCAACGCTAATCTAAATAGACCCAAATGAATAGTTCCTAGATTAGACAAGTTATAAATTTAAGACAAATTTCTTCAAGAAAATAAACTTATTAGACAACTAATAAACTTAATTTTTGTCTTAAAAAGTTAATATTCAGTCTACCTATTGTGCTAGATAAAGATTAAACACTAGTAAGGTATTATGCTTTAAAGATGAAAGACTAATTGACAAAAAGTAGGTTCTAACATTGTAAGATGAATTGACAAAGATTAGGCTCTAATAACAATGTGGCGGAGCCAAACCGATGATGTGATTGATTGAAAATTTTAATGTAAATGCAAGTTAAAATAGAGTGATGATTAATACAAATGAAATTTAAAACAGAGTAAGATCAATATAAAAGCAAATTAAAAACTTAATTTAATTACTTACAATTAAGACCCAGAGTTTGGGAGAAGAGATTAGTGAAAGAGTATAAATTTTATTGATAAAGGAGAGAGTGTTTACAAGTGGGTCGATCTCTGATTGCATCCATTGTTACAAACAGACTCGATTTATTTATAGTGCATGGACTTGACACCTCATTAGACAAGTGGCGTCATGCATGCGAAGTATGTCATGCAAACCGACACATGTCAGACAAGTGGCGTTATGCATGTGAATAACGACATGCAAACTGACACATGTACAGACAACTTACAAAGTATACAAAAGACAAAACACTAATATCTACAATACAAGACAAAAACCTACAATGCTACAAGTCATAACATTTACACAATTTATAAGAATTTACAATTTACAGCATTTGGACTGTTAGTATTTGGATTGATAAGCTTGACAATCTTTATTTTGAATAATTTTTATTTTCATATGGATAATCTTGACTAGATGATAAGCTGAATAATCTTTATCTTGTGATAATTAATTCTTTAATTCTTGACTTGATAAGAATGACACTATCAGCGTTCAAAAAAATAAATTTTATCCTCTTACTCAAAATTACTTAATAGGTACTCCCATTAAGAAAAAAAGTTACAAGTGATTTATATAGTCAAAAACTAGCTTTTGCTTCAAATACACCTATAAAATTTTCAAATATTTTACAAAGCACTACTTCCAGTTCTAATCAAATACCTTCAACGCCTTAAAACGGAGATATCAATATTTATGTGACTCCATATATTTTTAAACAAACTCATTTTTAAAAATTTGTATTTTAATTTTAGGATGTTATTCATAATTAAATGTTTTCATATGGTACGAATTAAAGTTAATATTAATATATATAATATTAATATTTAATATTAATATTAATAATATATTAATATCAACACCGATTGTTGGAATTTGATATTTAATATTAATATTAATATACTTAAGTTTATATAAACCATACCCATTCCCGACTCATTCTACCCCATTTAATATTAATATTAATATAATTAAGTTTATATTATATAAATACCATAACCATAACCATACCCATACCCGACTCACTCCTACCACTAAATTAGTGATTAAAATTTAAAATTCCGACACTGGCAGACGTAGCCTAGACTAGGCAATAGACTAACCCTATGTTTGGATAATTTTTGAAGGAAGAAAGAAAATGAAAAAGGAAAATAAATTTTATTTTCCTTTTTTTATTTTCCTTCCTTATATTTGGATAAGAGGAAAATAAGGAAGGAAAATATAAAAGGAAATAAAAGTGTAATATGATACATTTACTATTTTACCTTTTATTTAATAATAAGATATTCTTTAAAATGGACAAAAATATAATTTTATACTAAATAGTGAAATTTTCCCCTCAATCTTTACATTTTCTTTTCATTTTGAGGAGAAAATCAAGAGAGGAAAATAAGGTAAGGTTTATTTTCGTTTCTCCCATTATTTTCCTTCTATTTCCAAATAAGATAAAAGTGGCAATTCCTCCTTATTTTCCACTCCTATTTTCTTTCCTCCCTTATTTTACTGCAATCCAAACATAGGGTAAAAGTTCAAATTCCCCATCTCCCAATGCTTAAAAAATAATTAAAAAAAAAATCTTCAAATTACAAATATTGATCTCAAGTTTACATTTCATCTTTTTTATCTGCCATTCCAATTTGGAGAAAGCAGATTTAAGCTACTGCAATGGGGTTGATTTTACCAATTAGAAAAGAATCACTTTCCTTTATAATCCAACTGATAATGAGCCCACACGAGCAAACAAAAGAAACTGCAAAAATTTGATTTCAAAGTATAAGATAGCGTTTGGCGTCTTGTATTCAATTTTGAAGGTTCAGCAGAAGCCTGGAGTTTGAGGTTTGCCTCAGGACTGTCGAGAAGTTGGAAAACTTCACAACAGTTCAATGTGAAAAATACATTCATAAGACATTTGTTATCAAGAACTCAAGCTCTCATTCCTAGTTTATTTTATACTTTTAACTCTTTCGGCAGCTTCTTTGATTTGTTCTATTGTGAAGACGCCAAAGAAGTCATCATCTGTTACTGCGTTTATCACTGCCAATGCGACATCATCAACATTAACTGGTGGTGCCAAGAGGAGATCTGATGCTGGAAGCGAACTTAATGGACGGGTGAAGTTTTCGGTTGCACGAAGAATTCTCTCCAATGGTTCCCCAATCAAATCTAGAGGAATCTCAAAACCATCAACTCGCCTTTTTCCATAGATGAGACCAGGTCTTAAAACAACACCTGAGAGCATTCAAATTCAAGAACATTGTCATAATCAAATTGTAGCAAGTTAATGTTCATTAGTCTCCTTTGCTTAATCCCCTCTTTGCCGTCACTGGCCTTTTAATTTAGAATCTTGATAATCGACAGAAAGTCTATATTTAATGCATATGAAGGTAACAAGAAAATATATACTTTTCTCACGAAAGGCACCAGTAATCCTACACCATAATATATGTGACAGGCATGCTTCTTAAAATTTTAAATACATGGTCAGAGTAATGGAGACAATAATAAGTAGTACCAGAGTTTGGATACTTGGAAAGAACCTCCGACTCTGCCTTCCTCTTTCCAGTGAAGTATCCAGACGAAAGTAAAAACGGTGGTAGATTATAATCATGCACCGAGATCAAGATAAACTTGGGAATTCCTGCAAAGGTACATAACAATGTAATTATCTCAAGCACAAATTTATTCTTTAACAGATGACCTGCACTCTTTGGCAAAAAAAAAAAAAAAAACAGATGGCCTGCACATTCAAATGCAGTTTTAACTGATACAAGTTGAAGTATTAGCAGATATGATTCCGCCGACTATAATGCCCTCTTTTCATTATGTAAAGTCTCAACATTTTCAAAAGGTTTCTAGCATTTTTATAATAATTATTTTTTATTAAATTTTATTGTAACATTCTTTTTATATTTTATATTGTATGTATTTAATTACTTTGTTGGAAAATTAAATTATAAAAATCAAAAATCAAAATTTTAAATCAAGGAGAAAACTTTTGCCAAAAAATATATAACAATTTTAAAAGTATCACCTTAAATTAAAAAAAAAAATCTCACATTGTTATTTTTCTATAAGACTAGATAAAAAATAAAAATAAAAAAGTAATAATAAATCTAAGAACAAGAAACACAAACCGATAAGTTCTGAAATTATATCAATAAATATTCTCACTAAAAAAAATTGACTCTCATTGAAAAACTTTTACACAGTATTGCCCTTTTTTTTTGTCAGAAACTAGTATAGAGATTATATTTATTAAAAACATAGTACAACTTATACTTTCATTAATATTATTTTGATCAAACATTTAAGAATAGAAGGATTCTTTCAGTGTAATATGGGAATAAAAGACCTGTGTTTGGAAAAATTAATTATATTGTGTTAAAATTTTTTTTACCTTTTATTCATAGGGAATAGTAAAAAGATAAATATGAGGATGAATAAAGAGTGCTCTAATTTTGAAATTTCAAAATGTTTTGTGAAGTCAACTAAAAATATTGAGTGCCAAAAATCATTCTGAGGAGATTTTTAAAAATATCTACAATGATATAAGGATACCGTCAACTTAAAGAATAAAAATAGTAATTGGACTATTTGGGAAAAGCCAATATTCTCAACTCTATATTTCACAAATTATACGTGCCCTCTCAATATTTACATTTAATGAATCTAAACCAGTATGAGATGCTTAATAATTATTATGAATGCTATCAGCCTAATATGAGTTTGCTATATATTGCACCAGATTAAGACACAAGATTCTTTCTTTTATTTTTTTCTTTATTGTTTTAAAGTTTTCTTTTTATCCCATATTTCTTCCCTGCCAAGATTTAAATGATTGTCTTTTATATAGATATATCTCATTGTTTTAGTAAAAAAGGCCATCAACCCATTCATGTAATATTTTAATTAAAATTTATAATATGGGCCTAATTGTCAACTTATATATTATTTTTCTAATTTCATCTCACTATTTGCTATGTGTGTTTTACTTGCTAATAATTATAGATAAAAAAAAAAAAAAATTATGAAATGCGTCTAGGTGTAAAATTTAACCAATAAAAAGCACAACCCTAATAATTGTAAATCACCTACTATGTACTAGATTAGCTTACCACTAAGTCTACCCCCCTACACACCACACTTCAAGTTAAGTGGTGTATTCCATCCCCCTTGTCCCCATACCATGGCCCAAAATGTACCACGTTCTAGGTAATTACTAAACTTAAAACATGTTAATTTTACCTTTAAAAAAATTAATTTTTAATGGTTTCCCATCAATATATTCAAAATAGTGTTTTTCTCAACAATACTGCCAACTAGACTCTTAGGGCCTGCTTGGTATATCTGTTTTTAGTTTTTGTTTTTCAAATGCAAAAGAAAATTATATTATTAAAATATACTTATTTTTGCTATTTGGTGTTTAAAAGAGAAAAACAGAATGCCACAACAAGGTAATACCACTAAAAGTGCTTTTTCCTTGTTTCATAAACCCATTTCCGAAGTTACAAACTTTTAGCATAGAACAACAAAAACCAAAAACTAAAAACAGAAATGATACCAAATAGCTCGTTAATTTCTTTCTAATCTCCAGTCACCATGACCATAGTGGGATTTCAAAATGAATCCTAAAGAGGCTGGGTAACTACCCTCATGCATTTCATGCAAAAGATACACCACACATAAATCCAGAAATAACATTTGCATGTGTGTATATCACATGGTTCTTTTAAAAGGTGTTAGCCACAAAGCCAACAAATGACTCATTAACTGGGTTACAAAAAAGCTTACCTCCTCGTAGATGTGATCATTTCCATTTAAATAATGATTTAAGGTTAAATTCACCTGATAATCGAGAATTCTTACCGAAATCCTTTGCAGCATTCACTGCAGCAATGTTAGCATCGCCATTAATCCTTTGCATCTGTTCTTCACTACCAAAACCTCCAAGGGTTGAAACCACTGCAGTGGCCCCAACTAGAACTTCATCCCAGTTTACATAGAAAACATCTCCTGTATGATACAAAGACAATTTTAACATTTTGCATATTTTGCATCAATTATTCATATGTAATGTAGGCTTTGCTAAGCACAGAATAGACTGCATATAGCATTTTCAGAACTATGCTAAGATGTTCTGAAGGCTCGCAAAGTGTTCACAGGTTGACACCAAGCTTAAATTTTTAACTCCTATATATAACCAGTTAATTGTGTGCATTAAGTGTGCAGGACAAGATGAATGCAACTAATTGGATCACAATGTTCAATATTATTCCCAGAGTTAATTGATGTTCAGTCAGCAGAAATAACGGCAATGATGCTGAGTGATGTTAGATGTAGATATGAGGCAGTACTTCCCAAATCAACACCTTTGGCATCCTCTAATCACAAGCAGTTAAGGCATGAGCTAAATGAGGAAAAAAAAGATAAGGTACATGACCAAACAGCAGTGGCAACATGGTGGAATTGAGTAGTGGCAGGTGCCAATGATTCTCGAGGCAAGGAAAGAGTGAATCAATAATTGCGTCAAACTGACTATGAGGTAGAAGTGGTCTGCAACAAAGGAATTAATTTTGTATCTGAATATCATAATGGTACTGAAACGATGCTTGTGATTTTTATAACATTGCAGAGGCAACTGCTATTCTACATAATGACAACAGTAATCAGTGGCAGTTATTAGCTATTCTACATCATGATAACAGTAATCAGTGGCAGTTATTAAATTTCCATTAATTAACATAATTACACATTTTATAAAGATTTACTGGAAAAGTTTATAATAGCACTATTTAACTTTAATTCTTTCAAATACCCACCTGCTTTTCACTAGGAATTCAGTGGATTATAATTAACTTCATGGCTTTTATCCATATAAGGTTAGAATAAATACTTAGGGCGGTCAGAGAGATTATGAGGTTTATCATGCACAAAATGAACCAAATATCAGCTCTGCTGTTGATGCTCTCCATTTCCAAGGGAACAACACAAAAAAAAAAAAAAAAAAAAGTTTCGTTTGACAAGGTTAAAAATCTACAAGTAATTGACTTTTGAGACAGATCACAGCAGGACCAGGGATGAAGAATCCAGTTGCTTGTTTTCTTGAGGATTTCTGTGTCTAAAAGATAGCCAAACTAGGACTAAATATTGACATTCAAATATACAAGTATTACTTCCTCTGCCATAGCCACCAATTTTTTAGAAAAATTACTGCATTTCTTCTACCTGTTGTACAATATATCTATACTGGAGCTACAACCTCATTGCAGTATAATTGGTTTAATAACAACACTGGCAGTCTATTCAAGAGTGCGTAAAGAATAGAACATGCCTGGTATCCAAGTAACCTGATCTACCCATGAACCAGGGTACGTAGGGCGCCCTGACCTGAGGAAAGATGAAAGTTTCAATCTCCAATAATGAAGAAAACAAGAACAAGATAAACTTTTTGACAAGTTTCTTAATCATTAAGATATCCAATACTCACACTCAGGACCACAGTTATGCAAGAAAATAAATAACAGCAATAAACCATCAAGGTATAAATAAACATGCATGCTAGTTGTTTGAAACATGTCTCAGACCTGCTTAGGCTTATAACCTCTATGCCCTTAGATACAGCAGCCTTGCATATTGTAGAACCAACAAAACCACTGCCTCCTAAGACTACAACCTACTAAGGAAAAGCATACTGGTGAGATTCTTTCAGATGAAGTGCCTAAAGATGAAATAAGGTTTGCACAAGCAAATAGAAGACAATGATAAAACCATAAGAGCTGCCAGTTTGTACCCGTTCTGTCTTCACATCAGCAACAACATCAATTGTGGAAGATTTGACATCATCCTTTACATTTGCTTCAGCATAGTTGCATTTGACACGAAACTTACACAAACTGGAAACAAATTGAATAAGGACATCAGTTTTTAGTTTCAAACTCAAATCACTGTGCACACAACATGAGAAATGCTAGTAGACAAGAAAATTGGAAAAATCTGACAATATCACATTTAATGTCATAGAATGCCTATTAATTGTCTTGTTGCTAACGCTTATGATAGAAGTTTGTGAGTATAGCAGCACAATCTGATCAATGCCAATTAACATAAAAATTCTGCTTTCATAATAATTTTCCTCGTCATACACAAACTAGGAAGGTTATCATTGTCTCCTCTGTCCCCCTAGTTGTTCAACGGAAGATAACTATAAAAAAAAAAAAAATGCAGCGTACAGTTAAATGTAGAGTGAGATGCATTGCCCACTGATATGATAACAAGAGATATGCCATCCTTATGAGGCTGTGAAAAAATTCTGAGAAAAGCAAAATTACAGTTGTTTATGTTCATTTCCCAATGAATTCTCATTTTATTCACTACCTACTGCTATAAACTATGTACGAGAGAAAGTACAATGAAGCATCATATGAAGATTACCTTGATGGATTATAAATTGAGTTTAATGACTTTTTTGCACCTCCATGGAAAAAGTTAACTACTGTCATCTCCAAAGTGCAACTACAAGTATTAATATAAGCAAATGATAATATCCTTGATATCAACAAAGTTGGGGGATAGAACCTTTTTAAGGTTGTGCATGTCAAAATAGCATAATTTGAAAAGGTGTCATATTAGGAAAAATATAAAACAGAAAATTTGGGTTCTATATTTGGTTTTTAATTTCTTCAAAATATAAAACAAAATCAAAATCAAAAACATTTAACATTTATTAAGGATATTTAGAATATGATAATTTTTTACCCTCATAAGATTAGACTATAAAATTCTCAATTCTCAAATCTCAAATTCTTTATTATTCATTTATAATTGAAATTCAGCTAAATTACACTTCTTTATTTAAAGAAAAAAAAAGACAAATTGAATTTCAATTTCAATCAAATTAATAAATCAGAAAAAGAGTGAGTACCGATTATGAAAATGGGAGTTTAGCCGAGTTGGAAAGGAAGAAGAGGCAAGAGTGGAAATTGCAGAAGACGATAAAAACGACGCCATTTCAAAGCCAACTACCAAGCTGAAGCTGGTTGGTTCCTGTTTAATGGGAGAGAGACAGAGAGAGGCGATATTTGTATTGCGCCAAAATAATAATAATAAGGCCATCCCCACCCAAAACACCAAAATACATTAATTTTTACACTGGTGTAAATTCGTATCCTACCATCAATTTTATTTCTAACACCAAAAATAATATTTTATTTATATTTCCTTTTACCTCTCATTTTATTTTTTTTATTACTTCCATACTATTTTATTATTTTACAAATTATACCCAAAACTATTTTTTTTTACATATTCATCCAATAAAAATATAATTTATTATTTAATAATATTAAATTAAATAAAAATTTAATTAAATTTTACATATTATAAAAAGACCGATGTACTATTTATATATTAATAAGTAAAATATAAATTTTATTTTAAAAAAAATATAAAACAAACATTACATTGAATAATTAATAATAGTAGAGCACAATTAAAAAAGATAAAACATTAATATTCATTCAATCCTCTGAATTAGTATATTGTTCCCACAAATGCTCTATTAATGCATTACAGAGTGCAATGTGAGCATCTTTGTCCTGGATTTGTCTATGGCGAGCAAGAAATTGTTGAAATCGGGTATTTTCATCTACTATCATTTTCACTGTTGGAGGTGGTGCTTCCATCGCATATGTAATTGGTGCATTAAAATCACGTT
>CATKHJ010584551.1:0-11183 GCA_949750685.1 Vernicia montana | reverse complement strand
AATATATGTCGAGTCTAGGGGGATTCAATATCTAGGTCATTCTCATCATTGACTATAAGTGCAAAAAGTAATTCTTCATTTCTTAGCTGAATTCTTTAATTTAATTATTTACTTTTAGTTTAATTATCATTCAACAAATTTTGATTCACTAAACAATTATTGACATTTGAGCTAATACTTGATCATTGTCCTCTGTGGAATGATACTTTATTCATTCTTTACTACTTGAGCGACTCGTACAATTGTATATGATGCTTGGAGAAATCAGTTAGTTTTAATTTGAATATGATGCTTGGACCAAGCATACCTGCGTATCCCTTTGAATGGGAATCATAACCCACACAGTTCTCCCTTTTTGAGAAGGGGTTTATTTAGTCTTAGCCTTTTATCATGTTTCAATTGATTGAATAAGAAAGGATTGATTAATTAATTTTAATTAATTTACCAAGTTGAGTTAATTAGGCCGTATTTTAATTAACTACCCTAAGTGAATCAATTTATTTAATTAATTGATTATAGAGTGAGGGAATAGAAGAGTAAAAATTAGGCAAGGAGCCCAAAGAAGAGAAGAATAATCCCAAAGAGGGAAAAAATAAATAAATAATGAAAAGGGAAAGGGAAAAATGATTACCTTGTAATCGTACGGCTTTGAGATGGAAGAGACTTGTCTTGGTCGACGGCGGACTTGCCTCAGATAGTTTGCCTTAGATGGCGGGAAGCTTTTGACTTGATAGGTCAGCTCTAGAAGTCACAACCCAATTTGTTGTCATACCCCACCTTCGGAGGTGTGACGGTCCTAGGGCATGGGTAACCATAAGGGTACCAACAACCCGTAGAACCCCTCATTTCATAATATTACTTACTTAACAAACATTATTCACAATCCCAAGATTCTTAACTTGCATTAACAGTATCAGATACCTTATATATATTAAATGTATACTCAACATATACCATTGAAATTTCAATATACATAACATATATCACATGTATACTATCCATTTAATGATGTTTCTCATCATTAATCAACATATTACTGTATCGAATATTAATTTATATAATTCGTTATAACATATTACATTACAATATCTAAAGTATTTAATTTGTTCAATTACCTAGGTACCATAATCACATTATCCATAGAGCTCTAAATGATATGACCCAAGGAATCAAGTTATGATCATCATACTTTCAGCGAAGTAATCCCAAGCGGAGATTGATACTTGAGATCCACTTGCTGAGTCTACTACTAGACCTGAAAATAATACACTATAGAGGTGTGAGATAAGCTCAGTGTTTACTTAACAATACGAATGAAACAGTGTATGAGCAAATGTTTATCAGTAGAATTAACAAGGTTTCCTTATATCAATGTGAAGGGAAAGTTTCACAACAGTCAATAATATTTAGAGTTCAATATTACCATTTTAGCAAAAATCAAAATTCTTGGAAGTAGTATGCTTCGCACTTGTAAACATATTCAAATAACAGTAAGTAGGCTGAAGGCCTCATTGAAAAGGTTTCTCGAATACATTGGTTTCTTTAATGAAACATAAAGGTTTCAAAGTACTCACCTTGATTTTCTTAGCTCCTATCACAAGCTCTTAGTACAATTTGTAATGATATTCCCCCATCACCTTAACATCTTCCTTATCTTTTCTTTTAGGTTCTTCATCAAACCATACTCTTTATATCATTCAATTGAAGATCATTAAATACCTTGTCAATTTGACTATTCTAATCCTAACTCTAGTACTACTAAGTTTATATCTAAGAAATATTAATTATCTAATATTAATGCAATTCAATATATAAAATAGCATATATATGCACATATAACAATTTGAACTACGTTTCTATTAAAAAATTTTAAATACTGGCCGAATGGCCTAGAAGAATGTCTTTAATTTTTCATTGTTTACTTTATAGCAACTCATTAAATTATCAAAATTGGATACATATTGAGTAATCATATTCAATTAAATATCTATTATTCTTATTAATCATTATTCATTGCTTTCATATATATAGAATTCATTAGTTTATAATTAATAACTTCGAAACATTATATCTTCACTTATTGTCTAATTATTTCACATGAGCTTATTACCTTATTTTTGTAATTGATCATGATTTACTATTCCAAATGAGTTGATTCTTTTTGTATTTAAGACTAGACATATACATTTACAAGATATCCAAAATTGAACTTAGAATTCAATTCATAGAAAACTTAGTGACCATTTCAATTCAATTATGTTTCTGTTGCAGGGCAGACTATCATACTCCTTTGAGTATAACTCAAGATTTAAACTTTCAAATAAAATTTCCTTTTTTTGGGAGTTACTAGAGACATTAAGGAACATTTATAATGTTTTACAATTAGGTTGGTTCTATCTTTAAAGTCCTCAAATCAGAAGATCCAATCCAGTTTACAAGTTGAATCCAAATATAGAGTCAATTACAGATCAAGATCTATTTCTCATAATATACTTGGAATTTTATTAAGCCCTTTTATGGGTTAATTATTCACATATCAGTGATCATTTTACTAGGTTTTAGTTTATCCTAATTATGTCTCTATCATTCTTAATTCATGAGATATATTCTCAAGTTTGTCAATATGTTATATTGCAAGAGTTTCCAGACCTTATCACCTTCACTAGATCATATCTCAAGATATACATATCCAATTTAAATTTCTTTTTACACAAAACTTATAAACATATTAATTATCATTTTCTTTTTTTTATACATGGCCTAATTCAATCTCTAAATCCATATTTGGGTTACTCTAATTCGGACTGCCCATTCAATCTATGAACAATACCAGTTTCAGATTAAATGTGATTTCTATTTGTACATACTAAAAATATTAAATTTATTTTACCTGTGAATAATTAAGACATTTACTAACAACTTTTATGTTTTGGCTATCTCCAAATTATGTTCATAACATCCTCTATGGGTTCAAGAAATTTCGGATTACCCATAAATTCTCAAATATGGGTCAGTTACATTACAAGAGATATATCTCATTATTGTTTGAGAATTTCATAAAACCCTTTTATGGGACTATATTTAAGATAAAGTACTACAACTTTCATGTTTAACACTTCTCTAAATTCTGTTAGAGTATATGCCCTAGAACTGTGTATATATATTTAAGTAAATGTAAAACAACATCTTAATTAATGGAAATAAATATATGTTTCTTTATGAATGAAAATGTTCCATTGCATTAAATATATATTTGTAGTCCATTAGTATTTTTTAAGAGGATCTATTCTCAAGTTTTGAGAATATGAATGACAGATCGCTTTCAAACAAATACTTAAAATGTTCATGGTCATAGGAATAATGACTGGGCATCATTAATTCTAGAAGACTGTCACCTATGTTTATATTCTATAATCAGTATGTGATACTTATGATTATAGAGGCAGTGAGCATCATGCTGCTTGACAAAAGTTATCGATACAAACATGTGGATATTCATGTGATGAATGATTGAATTGTGACATTAGATGATGATAGCATAGAGTTTTATTGCCAGTCAATAAATCATCGTCTAGGTCATAATTTTACATATAATCCTATGACTTGAGGGACACTGTATATCATTCATTAGTAGTTGGGATTTATTACTACCTACATACTAATGCTATTCATGTAAAGGTATATGGCATGTGATGGTTTTAACTAGTTATGTATGGAAGTAAATTATCGCCAAAAGAGAATTCATTAACTTGAATAAATAAGGAAGAAATCCTATGCTATCTGATTATTCTTAATAATCAAATCCTGGACCGAGGTAGTTAAGATTCACTAGAAAGAGTTTCTAATAGGAATTAATTTATCAAGAATTAGAATCGAGATATAGACATATGATCAAAGCATATTATTGTTTGACAAATCCATGACCCTAGTTAAGATTGTAATTTCATAATTAAGGGATTTTAGTTGCGTTAATTATGATCAATGGTCCATGAAATGAATAAGTAATCAAACACATTCATATTCATTCTAATTAGGTAGTCATGATATGTTTTGCTAGACGTCACTCATGACTTATAGGACTAAGGGTGAAATAAGGATTTCACATTAGTAGAGAAAAATGTTTTCTCATTCCCATTGCTAATTAGACATGAATCTAGAAAGTCACTCACCCAAAATTAATTATCTTTCAAGCGTAAAAGGTTTACCATAATAATTAATTAAAGTTTTTAATTATTGATTAGTGGTAAAAGGATTGAACTTGTAATTAAATTTACAAGGACCCTAGCATGTCCTGAAGTTTAAATCTGCAAAGATTTCTTTAACGATTAAATCCTAATTTATATATGATATAAATTGAGAATGATTAAATTGATTAAGTCTATGGATAAATGAATGGAATTAATTTTGAGCTTAATAAATAACAGTAAATAGCTAAAGCCCATATGTGATATGGAGATAGCTTATTTAGGGGTTAAATGATTTTACTAACACTAAAGCCCATATTATGGATTTAAGGGTTAGAGATTCTCAACAACACAAAGCTCATATGATGAGTTTAGGGGTTAGAGAAAATCAATAACACTAAAGGCTATGTATTGGGTTTAGGGGTTAGGAATATTAAAATAACCATAAAGCCCATTTGATGTGTTTTAGGGGTTAGAGAAAATCGATAACCCTATAGCCCATTAGATGAGTTTAGGGGTTAGAGATTTTCTACCAAGATCAAAATAGTTATTTCCACTTCTAGGCTAAAATGAAATATTCATTAAACTTAAAGGGTAAAATGGACATTTCATTATTGCCTTAAAGTCAACTAAAGCAACTCAATTTGATTTTGATTTCCTAATAGCCAAACAAATGGTTGGATGGCTATATAAGGGATAAGATAATTATTTTGCTAGTGTTAATGAATCATCATCTTCTTCAAGAGGTAACTTAGAGATTAAGAGTTGAGAGAAAAGAAAAAGAAGAAGTGTTCTTCATATTTTCTTATTCTTCATTTCTAATCCTTTGTTCTTTATGAAATAACAAAAGTTTCTTGAAAAGAAAAATTCTATCCATAGCAACTAATAGAAATCTAAACACCAAAGGTTTGTCAAGGAAGGTCTTGATTTCATTTGGACTACCAAAGAGAGGAAATCAAGAACAACCAAGGAAACCAAAGGTAGCTTGAAGGTTAAAGCTTGGTGTGGAAATTCTAGAGGCTTCACACTTGAGGAGCTTGAAGAAAAGAAAAGATTCAAAGTTCTTAGCTTCAAGAGGTAATGAGATTACCACTTGTTCTTTGTTTTCTTACATATGTGTTTTACACATTAATTAAAGATGATTGCTTGAATGTTTATTGGACCTAAAGATGAGTGTTGTGAAATTTTAAATTGTTTGAAATTTCACCCACCATATTGCTTCCCTTAATTTGCACCCAATATTCCTTCAAATTCTTCCTCTATGTATACAGTATGGGTACCCCAAGATTCTATTCAATTCAAAAAACCTAATTTCCCAATTCAAGTTCAATAACTAAATTAAGTTCTATCTTACATTTTAAACTCAGTTAACTCATCAATTCTTTCAATTAGCTTCATAATACTCCCATAAACATCAAGAAATACAAATAATAAAAATTTCCCAATTTTTCCTTTATAGGCCAAATCAAAAAGAGAAAGGAAGAGGAAGAAATTTTGAAATTCTAACATTATAATCTATTTATTCATAATTAGAAGGAAATTTGAAGGCAAAATTTATAAGTTACCTTAGAGTTTTATGGACTTATGGTAGAGAGCATAAGGGGGCCGACCATTTTGGGGAGCAAATGAGCTAGAAATTTCTTTTCTTGACATGTGATGGAAATGAGATGATTTATTGTCTTTAAGATAAGCTTTAGTTTACATGAATGGTTTTGATTTAATCTTGAGAGATGGATGGTGAGGATTGAAAGGCTTCCTTTGGAAGCTTGGTATGTGCTCATCTTCTTGGAAGTTGCCTAATTTCAATGGATGTAAATATACAAAACCATTTCTATTAATACAAAGTTTAATTAGTCAAAGGTGGAGCCCACTTCCATTAAATTAATTAGCTTATTATTTTCATATCATTTGACTTAAAATTTTCCCTTCTCATTCACATATCTGTCGGCCATCTCAGTATATGTTTGGGCCTCACACTTTATTTCATATGTTCAATCACCGTTAAATTGTCATTTTCGACTATTTTTGCAAAATGACGATTTTACCCTTATTACAACGTACATTATTGTAACCGCTATCAATGCGAAATATTAAACTTATTTTCACTAATCATATTTATAGCATCCATATGAATACTTAATTACTATAATATCATAGCAAAAGAAAATTTTTACGTACATTTAACTTAGCACATTTGAGCTCAAATTTAGTCTTACTATATCAATAGTCGTTTAAATTGCTTTCCTATGGGACCATTAATAACCTTTAAAATTCTAATGGATCTAGGGTATTACATTCTACCCCCCTTAAGAAAATTTGTCCTCAAATTTTAATGGACTAATTGATCATTAAAGAAACAATTAAAATCATTGTTGTAGTATATTTTTTTTATCAATTCTTCGGTTTCATTCTTTGATACTTGGCTTTTATTAGTAGACTTTAACAAAATTATTGCTTTATCTTAATCTTCCTTCATTTTTCTATCTAAGATGATAGCACTTTGGTGTCTCAAGATCTTTTAGTACCTATAAGGGATTAGGTTCATATCCCTTTAATATTGATAAAGGGAATAACGGGTGAACGTACTCAATGTTAAACACAATTAGCTTGTATCATATCTTCTTACCTTGTCTAGAATCTCATTGGGTTAAATAAACTAGTTGGAAAATTTATCTTCATAATCCTTTAGCAATTCTTGTACTTTAAAATGCTAATCATTTATTTTTATCTAGTGGATTTGAAAGTGTCGCTTTTTTTTCATACAATGTTTTATAGAGAACTATTTCTCTTAAATCATAGGCAAAATTGATCAAGATTAATTTCTTGTTTCAATTTTTCTTGTTCCTAGCATGGTCCCTCCAAGATTTGTAAAATTCCTTCAATCTATCCGTTGCTTTTATCATTTACCTATCGAAGGAACTATTAGTATTATTTACCCTTTTTAATATTTTTAATATTTCTTATATAGTACAGTTCGTTTTTTTTCTGAAATTATCTTTCTATTGGAAATCATGTAAATGTGGAAATCTCGCTGATATCCTCATCTCTTTGAACTATTTAAGTCCTTTAATTTTAATTCTTTCTCTATAGTCAGTTCATTCATTACAGAGTATGCTATTTTCAGTTGACAGGACAATTCATAACTCACTTTTCTTCTAGTTTTCTTAGCCAAACTCATCTCTTTTCTAACGCATGTGAAGAAATGGTTTTTCACCTTGGGTAGTGAAGATCTCTTATAATTGCATCAATTATATCCATCTTACACTCATGATGGATTGTTCTTTCCAAAGTGATCAGTTTCCAAGAACGAGTTTTGTCATATCATTAATTACTTGAATTTAATCACTATAAATTGAGGAAGAGTGCATCAAATGATATCACAATCAAATTTCTAATTTCCTCTTAAGGCTTTTAAAAATTTCTCTAGTTCTATCAATTTCTTTTTCACTTTATTTTCTTAAGTTTCATGGCTTTCTCTATTTCGTCCTCTTCAGGACCTAGTCCTTTCCTTTACGATGGCCTTCCTCCTGAACTCTGAGCAAATTTTACTCAGAAAAACTTTCTATGATTTAGCCATTAGCCAAATCTTTGAATATCAATCCCTTTTCATCCGAAAGTATGGACCTCCATTTATTCGAGAACTAGCAATTCATCCCGAGTATCTTTTTCTTAGGATTTATGCTTTCATGGATTTCACTACGAATTTATTTTAGCTGTGGCCAAAAGAATTTCTTTGCTTTATATGGTACTTCCTTCACCTTCATCATATCACTTTGGAAGTTCAGCCTTTCCATTTTCTAAAATATATTACTCATTTGCAGAGTAGTAGCAGAGTTAATCCTTATTTAGTCACTTTCTCACAATGGTTTAAACCTCTTGATCAATGGAAGAACTTTCTCTTTTCGAAAATAAGAGGTATGAATCAGGAAAAAATACCTAATCTCAGATCTATCATTGTTTTTCATCGCTCTTATACAGTTGTGAGGCCTCACCCGAGCACCGGTCCGATCCGCTAGAGGGGATCAAAATGCTCATTTGGGTTTGAACTCATGATGGAGCCCTCGAGCTCAGATTGATTGATTTTGAAAAATATTTTAGAGTCACCACCTTACTTTATTTTTATTTGGGAAAATATAAGGTAAAAACCCATTAATGACTCAAATTAATGTCCCAAGAGAAAAGATCACTAGCCTCGAAACCAAAGTGGATTCGGGGACTAGGTTTTCGGTTCATTTTTATTAGTTTGGCATTTAATAAAGTTGTGACTTAAAATTGATTTCATGAATTATGTACAATATGATAAATGCGTGATTTATGTAAATAAATGAAATAAGGAGGAAATAAAAGAGAGAGAAAATAAGTTAAAGTTACAATCAAAATCCAAATTAGGGGATACCTCCTCTAGCCCTTATAAGTTCTAGGGAAGTCACATATTCCCCAAACTAATCCTAATAAAATCAATGTAACAAACTAAAAGAAATTAAATTAAAGTGAAGAAGGTGATGAGGGGAGAAGTTGGTTAATTTTAATTGGATTCGATGCTTGGACCAAGCATGCATGCGTATCCCTTTGAATGGGAATCAGAACCCACGCAGTTCTCCCTTCTTGTGAAGGGGTTTGTTTAGTCAAACCAGTTTATCATGTTTTGGTTGATTTATTGATTGAGTTGATTGATTGAATTGATTTTAATTGATTACCAAGCTGAATTAATTATTTCAGATTTTAATTAACTAACCTAAGTGAATTAAGAGAAAAGAATTAGGCAATGAGCCCAAAGGGAAAAAAGAGAATAATCCTAAGGAGGGAAAAATAAATTAAATAAAAAGACTAATCTCAATGAGGAAAAATAAATTAAATAAAGAAAAGGAAAAGGGAAAGGAAAAGAAGTTTACCTTGCGCTTGAGCGGCTTTGGAGACTTGGCGGCGGGTTTGCCTCGGACGGCGACAAGAGGGTCGGCTCGGGAAGTCGCAACCCAATTTGCTTTGCAAAGCAAGAAGCAGTAGCAAAGCAAAAAATAAAATAAAAAGAAAAGAAATTTTTAAAACTAGGAAGCTCGATCCTTGCCAGACCAAGCCTTAGGGGGATGGCTTGCTTGACGAAAAGGCTAATCAAACAAGTCAAGGGATTTAGGAGTGATCCTGAGGTCAGAAAAACTGACTTGGGGGGGTCTGAATATATAGTAGAGAGGCTTGGGGATGATTTTTTATGAATTCAAATGTGGGAAAATGGAGCAGGGACACACTGCCGCAGGCTGGCCCTGCGGTTCTGCAGGGGCCACCTGCGACAAAAATTTGGCTACTGCAGGGAAAGCCTGCGGTACCGCAAGAGCCCCTTACGGCAACTGCAGGCAAGGCCTGCGGTTGCCGCAGGCAGCCCTGCGGTACCCGCAAGCTGCACCTCCTTTTTTTTTTAGTAATTTTTTATTATTTATTATTTTTGGGGTGTAAAATTAAGGGTTCATAGTTGCCCCCTCATCAGAATTATCTTATCTGTAAGGCGATTCTTATGATAGTGAACCTAAGAAGGAGGAGTGGAAAAAGGAACCAAAATGATGTCTAAATCAAGATTTGGACATGTTTGGGTGCGTAAAATGATGAAGGAATATGGTAAAAGGAACCAAAGGGATGCCTAAATCAAGATTTAGACATGTTTGGGTGATAGAAATGATTGAATCTAAAGAAGATGGCAAAAGGAATCACATGGATGTTTAGGTGATCATTTCTAAACATTTATGGGTGGAAGTTAATGGATAAATGGAAGCGGGAAAAATGAACCAAAGGGATATCAAGATCAGTGGCTAGATAGGGTGAAATATGGGACTGATTTAGATAAAAAGGTAGGGAAAGGAAACAGAGGGATGTCAAGGTTAGACATGTCTGGGTGAAGGTGGATAAGAATATGGAAAAGGAACTATAGGGATGTCTAGGTGATATTTGCTAGACATTTATGGGTGGATTAATTGATAGGAAAGAGGCTTACTCCCAGTATCTTTGGGAGATTTGGAAATGAAAGTGAAGTGATATCCTCGATCTGTTTGGAAAAATCTAGAATGAAAGTGATATTCCCAGTCTGCTTGGGAAAAAGATCCTAAGGCTATCCTAGGATGGGTATGATTATAGAAGGGAAACCTAATTCAGATTTAAGGCGTGGATCTTAAGGCTATCCTAGGATGGGTCTGATTTTAAAGTTGAAATTGATTGGTTTGGGTGAAGGACCTTATGACTGCTTAATTTAGAAATTCGGATTGATGATCCGTCTTAATTAATGGAATTCGGATTGATGATCCGTCTTGATTCATAGAATTTGGATTGATGATCCGTCTTAATTCAGGAGCTTTGATTAGCAACTTGTTTAGTGTGAAATGCATCTGAATATGCAAAGATTTATATGAATTGGATACCTTGAACCTGTGAAGGGTCAACTTGGTAGGAGAGTGCTAATCTTTGTATAGGAGGGTGCCCCCATTTTGGAAGGGTGAGGAAAAGTGGCTTGGTTGTTCGGCCTTAGGAGAAAGTCAAAGCTAGGTCAGGATTTTAGCTTTGGAGGAGGTTATGCTTGAAAAGCTGTGAGGCCTCGCCTGAGCACCGGTCCGATCCGCTAGAGCGGATCGAAATGCTCATTCGGGTTTGGTCTCACGATGGAACCATCGGGTTCGGATTGGTTGATCTTTGAAAATGCATTTTGGGAGTCACCACCTTAAGTTTATTTTATTTGGGAAAATTTAAGGGAAAACCCATTTAACGACTCCAATTTATTGTCCAATGAAAAAGTACACTAGACTCGATTTCCAAAAAGGATTCGGGGACTAAGTTTTCGGTTTATTTTAATTTGAATGAGTTTAGCAAGTTTAATATACAATGACTTAAAATGAATTTCATGAACAATATAAATGAATGAACAGTTATGAATTAAAATGAAATAAAGCAATAAAGAAAATAAGCATTAAAGTAATTAATTAAAGTTACAACATAAACCAAAATAGGGGATACTTTCTCTAG